>VDFB02190531.1:71174-111897 GCA_007258455.2 Sequoia sempervirens
TTGCTCAAGCCAGAAGCTCATATCACTTAAGGAACAAAATAGTAGGTGTTGACCAAGTTAGTCTTGGTCTCTTTATTAAGGAGCATAGCGCCAAAGGCGAAGAGCAAAAGTCTAATGGTAAATCAGAAGTAGTCAAAGCTAAGGAAAGTAAGGGAGATAAAATTTGGTCTAAGAAATTTGATAAACCAAAAGCAAATGGAGAGCTCAAATCCCCTATTGTGAATATAAAGGCACATAATCAAAATTTTGAAGTAGCAAGAAAAGATGTCAAGCCCAAGGCTGAAACAATAGAGAATCAATAGAAGAGGAGCAGTACAGAACAAGGTATGATCCAAATTTATTTACCCAAATATACTCTTGTTGATATATTTCAATTACTTGGTCAAGTAAAAGTTCCAGTCCCTTTACTTGAGATGATGAGAATTTATGAACACAAACAAAAGGTAGTAGCCCTTATCAATGGTGCTACTACATCCTATTTTGAATTAGTGATGTCCACTCCACCCAAGGTGAGTGAAAAGGAAATGAAAGATAAAGAATTTGAGGGAGTGATTACTGAGATCCCATATATTTTTCTAGGGAATTCAGTCACAGCCTCTCCTAGAAAAATAGACCCATTCTTCCTCACATTGATTGTTGAGGGAAACTTTCTGAAAATTTGTCTTATTGATGAATAGTATAATTCCAGCCAAGATCATGGAGGCATTGGGAATACAAGGAAGTCCCTGTGACTGGTGTAATTAATGAGCTTCCTCACGGATTAGCCACATATCTAGAGAAAGTGTTTAAGATGAGTGTGGTGGTAGTGGATATCCCACCCAATTATGGAATGTTGCTATCTAGGAAGTGGAGTGCTTCTATGGGAGGTAGCATGTAGTGTGACATGTCTTACACTACTTTTCCTATTGATGGAAATGATGTCTAAGTGGTTAGAGAACCAAAAGTGCCACATATGCTAAAGCATGCTCCTGAAGATGATACAATTTTTTTTATATATACTAATATTAGTGATTTTAAGGTGGAAGAGCTACCAAGGGAAAGTGATAGGTGACCTGCACCTATAGACCATGAAGTTATAAGACTATCTGATAAGGATGGACTCTAGAAGATGTACTTTAACAGTGCAAGCTCTAAAGAATGGTCTGGTGCAAGAATATTTCTAGTGTCACCTAGTGGCAACACTTATAAGTTTTCTTTCACTTTGTCTTTTGTTTGCACAAACAATGTGGCAAAGTATGAAGCATTATTACTAGGACCGAGGCTGGCTGAAAAGCATGGGATAAAGAATTTAATAGTAATCAGTGATTCTGAGTTGGTGATATCCCAAGTAAGATCCAGATATGCATGCAAGAATAAAACATTGAAACAATACAGAAATTTTGTCTGGGATTCCATTGAACAGTTTGATGCCTTTGGAATTGATTGGATGGAGAGAGGAAAAAAGAGAGTGGTAGACTTACTTGAAAACATTACATTAGGACCAGATGATATAGCTTTTTCAGGTATCTCTAAGGTTGAGGTACAAGCAAGGCCATCAATCCTTGGCAATGTACATAATTGGAAAATTTTCAATGATGATGAAGATATTCTAATTTTTTTGAAATGTGTTGATGAATATGAAGGTTAGGAGATTGACTTTGGGGCATTTTTTGAAAGTGTATATGTTAAGGATACAGTCTTTGGGAATGAGGTTATTCATCTGAAGACAAACGAGATCCCCAAGAGTGTTGTAGCATTAGAAAGGGTCTTCGATATTCAAGACAAGAGCAAGGTTAAAACAACTTCCACCCATCCAAAGGACCTGGAAGAAGTGAATTTGGGGATTGAAAATGCCCCTAAAAAGGTATATGTAGGAAAGAAGATGAAACCTAAGATCAAGGCAATGTTAGTTTCCTTGTTAAGAAAATATAGACATGTCTTTCCTTGGTCATATGATGACCTAAAAGCATATAGAGAGGAACTATTTATTGGAATAAGTTGTCATTGATGTCAAAAAGGGGATCAAAGGAGAAGTGTGTTGATCCTATGTAGAAGCGCATATAGTTGTCATTGATGTCAAAATTACAAATCAAGCAAAGGAGTTTATTGGCATGATGATAGAAGATGGATAAAAGAGCGGTGGATCTGATGGAAAATTGAGTGGAAAATTCATGATGGGTTTTTAGAGAGCTTTCCAGAAAGGTATTGTGCAGGCCCAGAGGATGTATAACACGTCTAGAGATAAATTTTGTTTTCTCTCAGACATAATTAGGGTTCACTGGTTAAACCCTAGAGTTGCATTCATGGCATCCTCAATATGTTCTTCTATTTTGAAGTTGACTTTCAACAGCAGGTAATCGATCACATAAGTTACAACTTATGTCGTTGACATCATGAGGGTGACCGGCCCCTCTGCCTAGTCCTCAAGGTTGTATACCCTCTTCAGGTTGGCGGGACACTAGTGGATTGGCGAGAGTCAAGCAGGAGTCTCATCGATGGCTCGATGAAGATTCATTGGGGTGACTAGCATTGTTCAGTGTGACTTGCATCAGAGTCTCTCCGATGGTCTGATGGTCTGATGGTTTTTAGTGTCAAATTCTTTGTTGCATAAAAAGGGCCCCATCCTTTGTGTTATCAGAAAGTCGCCTTAGTCAGAGTTTTATCCTATAATATCTTGTGGGATCTGAACCTAATTTTAACTTGATTCCCTAATCACTTGATAGTTTAACCTTTGATACTAGTCAATCCTTTGGATTCTGTCAAAGGGGGTCCTCACAAGTCCATAATATCAGTCGATCACACTTTTAGGATAATATTGCACACATCTAAAATGGTTCCATCCTCAAAAATTTTGGTCACCCAATCTTCCTAGGAAAGAGGGGTCTACTCCAAAGCACACATTTGACGATGGCACATGGCAAAAAATGACAAGTGAAACATGACATGTGGTGACACGATGGTATGGGGACCATACAACAAAGAAGGTTATCGATGTGACATAGGCACATTGGTAGAACTAGGGATGGTGACCCCCCGATAGAGCAATGAGGTGCTATGTGGGACCCAATAGGATGACAGCGATGATGGATTGTGATTGAAAAGTACAAGTGATGAAGAATGATTGCTCAGTGTGCTAATTTGCATCATTGTTGTGAATTAGGTGGTGATTACATGGATGACATGTAGGATTGTGGTCACGATCAGATAACAGTGCAAACAACATGGTGGTAGACGATTCATCTATTTGGAAATTCACATCCTTGTTGTGAATGGCATCAGTGTGATTGAATGGTATCACCAAGACCTTGAAGCATGTCCCAGTGACAGAGTGATGGGTGAGTGTATATGCTTCATCAATGTTACAGTGGTGTATCGACAGGACATTGATGGATGTCCAAGCAACAGAGTGATAAGGTAATTTTGACATGTGAGAATAAAATGGAAGGAAAACATGTGGCATTGGTTTGACAATGCCATATTGGTGGGAGGTGATCTGGTGTCCCTGTGATAGACTGGCAGTATGGACAATGGCTAAGCATGATGACAATGAAGGTAGTATATTAGGTGGACAATAGCGATTGGTGGAATGTTGTCTACAGTGGATGTTAGTGATATGTGGGACCCTCTGCTCTAGCAAGTAATGTATGTAGAAGAGACTTGGAGGTATCAAAGGGAGATGTGAACGAGTCTATCTAACAAAACGATGAAGATGATGATTGACCATGTAAGAGACATGTTGTGCATGTTTTGCACACACGCCCTGCCATAGGCAAGGACCCCCTTTTTTTGCTCCCGATAAGCTGCTTTGCTCCTGTCTTGTTTTGCGTGCCCCATTTACTAGGCTCAAATTGGTCATGTGCCATCAAACAATCAAATTCCCCTTACCAAATTCACCTACTTAGGGTATTCAAATCCATGGAGAAATAAAGTCGCCCATCCCCTTTCTTCCTTTTGTCTTGTTCCTGCTGTTTTGGAAACATTCGTGGACCCCTGCCGGTTCGGTTTCCACATTTTTTACTTTGAGGCTAACTTTTTGGTGGATTTGGGATGTGTTTGGGGTCCCTAAGTGAACTGCCAAAGTTTCATCAATGTTTCATAAAGTTTAGATGGTTTCAGAGCTTTCCCTCCAGAATTCCCTTCCTCTTTGGCTGTTTGGAAACATCTGTGGACCCCTGTCGATCCGGTTTCCACATTTTTGACTTTGAAGCTAACTTTTTGGTGGATTTGGGATGTGTCTGGGGTCCCTAAGTGAACAGCCAAAGTTTCATTAATGTTCCATAAAGTTTCGATGGTTTTAGAGCTTTCCCTCCAGAATTCCCTTCCTCTTTGGCTGTTTGGAAACATCTGTGGACCCCCGTTGGTCTGGTTTGCACATTTTTGACTTTGAGGCCAACTTTTTGGTGGATTTGGGATGTGTTTGAGGTGCCCAAGTGAACTGCTAAGGTTTCGTCAATGTTCAGTTAAGTTTTGGTGGTTTTGGAGCTTTGTCCCTCTTTGGCTGTTTTGGGCATGGTAGAGATTTGACAATGACCTTGAACCCGATACAATAGCCATTTAAGGGACTCGAATCCTCTTTAGCCATTTGAACTATCACGTGAACAAATGACCTCCGATAGGCATTTTAAGACTTTGTCCCTCGCATTTGAACATTCAAGGATTTGGCGACCAGCTCTATTTTGTGCCCTCATAGTGTTAGAGACTCCATCCCTCTGGCCATTTGGTGAGCATCCTATGGACCCCATCCAGTCCGAGTTTCCACATTTTACTTTGAGGTCTTTTGGTGGATTTAGGATGTGTTTGAGGTGCCTAAGTGGCATCCGGGAACAAATAATCAACATTGTATTTTAATTGGTTTAGACCCCGTCCTTTGTTTGGGAAACATCATTGGACCCTAAGATGGAACACATTTCTTACTTTAGAACCAACTTTGAAATTGGACTTGGGATATGTTTTGAGAGATGCCTATTTAGTACCAAGAGTTTCATCATGTTCAATAAGTTTAGAGTGAGACTTTGGAGCTTAAATTCCTCTTTAGGCATTTTGGAAACATTTATGGACCCTAGCGTCCGGGGTTTCCACATTTACTGGGGAATGCTTTTTGGGTGGATCTGGGATGTCATTTGTAGTGCTTGAAGTAGGCGCGAAAGTTTGTCAATGATACGGTAGAAGTTTGATGGTTGCGGGCAGTAATACCTTCTGTACTGGAACATCATGGAGCCCTAAACGGATTATGTTTATAGTGTATTTTAGGCTCAAATAGCAGATATTATGATCTTTATTGATGTAACGGATGGATTGCCAACAGGATTTTACTAATGTTTTCCTTGATTTGTGTACCCACAACGCCTTCATATGCGGGATTGAGGCCCTCTGCGGGTCATCAGGGGCCCTTCCGAAAGGTGAACAAGGAATGTAATACGCAAGCTCGTATGCACCATTCCATTTCATCGCTTCTCCCCATCGCACCCTGCCAGAATTCGGCGGTCTGAAGAGATAATGCCAAGGAATTCAATGACAAAAATGCAAGGGGGTGGCCTTGAAGAAAGCATAAGAGAGTTGTCCACCCAAATCAGGGGAAATCAATCTATTGATGCCAATCGTCGACAGGCTCATTTGATCCAAGGAAGAGCATTGCAAACACATCAAGTAAGAAGTCAGCTTTCAAGTAGATTTAGCTACAGTAAAAGGGCAATCAGCTAAATGATGAAACTGCTATAGCACCTGGGTACTAGATGACAAAACAGGGAAGAGACAAAGGGTATTTTTAAATTGTTACAAGATAATATTGCAAGGGTAGGTTGAAACCCTATTGAATACGCTGGGCCATTCATTTGCAAATTGATCCCTAGCCATTCCATTGTTTGGAAAACTATAAATAGGGGAAACGCACTAATTTTATGTAGAGGGTTAGGCCGATGTAAGATGTATACGCTTAATGAAAGTAATTGCATGATTTATGGGTGTTCAGCACAGTTTACTCTTTTTGCTAACAGCCATGGTTCCGGCTTTACTATTAAAAACTTGGTGTTGGTTACACTTGAATGGAAATTAGTGATGGTGATTTTTGTTTCAGTATTTGATGAATTTCCAACTCATGCTTTTTGTGGTTCATTAATGATGAGTCACTTTACAAAGCTAGTCTGAGCTTTTTACTTCAATGTTGCAACTTATTTCAATCACATGTGCATGATGTGCATATGCAATTTGAAAAAATCTGCGGTCCGCGAAGATTGCATAGTTTTGTGCGTAGGTTTTCTCTTAGCCGAAGCCAAAACCCGGTTTAGGGAGTTTTCTCTGTAGCGGTATCCATGATCACTATTCATTCATAGTTTTGGATCAAGAACCTTCTCTCTTCTGCCCTTTTTTTCCTTTTTAATGAGTACCTTAGGAAGGTTCGCATTTGGCAGAACAAGAAGCTAATCAATAAAAATGGAGTTCAAGACTGTTGTTTGAACCTACAGCAAATGCACAACAACTTCTCCATCTTAGGAACTCCATTTCAAGACCCAACTTCCCATGCTTTGTAACTCATCTGTAAGACCGCTTTGTGATTCCAGCAAATCACATCAAACAACTGAGATATTCCAAGCACTGTCAAGACCTAACATTAGAGACCTTGGGATAGTGTTCTACAATTTGATTGTGGAAGATTGTCTTTCAAGAGAGGTAGTGCACCTATGCACTGCCTGTGTTGAGAAGTGCATAACAAACACATCAACAAGACAAAGTGTTGATAGATGACGTGCATAGTGAAGGCGGATATTTGGCAATCGATGATTCGTTGTTTTGCATCCTTGTTGCAAAACAACACTTGGTCAAGGCGAGTCTTTAACAATGGTGTTCTATGGTGAATACTCCTAAGATCGATGAAGGAGTTTTGAATGACCACTTATCTAATGGTCAAGATTTAAAGACACGATAGTGAACGAGGATCGCAGGATCAGGGCGAAAAAAGAGAAGATCGATGACCAGAATTCAAAGGTAGAGATTTGTAACGGCTCGATAGTGTGAACAAGGGTTCTTGACTGGTAACTGACACAGAGAAAAGAATTAATTGGTTTAGTTGAACAAAGCAAATAATTAGATGAAGATCTGAGTTGTTAGGTGGCATAATAGATTGTAGATGAGATTGAGATCAAATCATATCAAATGAATAGTAGAGAGAATTAACTGCATAATCTGATTCTTAGGGTTTGACAAGAAGAGAATGAAGAAAAATTCTCAGCACCAAATTTAATGGTGTGTGGCTCGATGCAAGATATGGTGATATATGATCAGATGTCTTTATGATGAGTTGGACAGTGGTGTGGAGCTTGAGGTATAGGTAGCTTGCTAGTGAAGTTTGCAAGTGAGGAAAACCCTAATTTGATGCGAGCTGATCTAGAAAGTAGTGAGAATCTCAAGGTAGAGATTGTTGATCAATGGTGTTAAGCAAAAAAATGAAGACTATCTGAGTTGTGTTGACGAAGTTTGATCTATAGTAGGTGTGAGAATTCTACAAGAGCACAAGGTGCTAAACAGAGTTATGTATGTTGGACTTGTCATTGCACCAAAATATTGACCTATCAATGCCCGATACAAGCTTCGGTTAAGAACCACAGCAGGCAGTTAGACCATGTCACAAACCCAAGCGCTAGTGTTGCAAGGAATACCAAGGGTCACACCTTGCAACAATCCCCCCTAGCACAAGCGTGGGGTTTGAACCTGTGACCAACTCGGATACCAATTATTGGACTTGCCATTGCACCAAAAGATCAACCTATCAATGCCTAATACAAGCTTCGGTTAAGAACCACAGGAGGTGGTTAGACCATGTCACAAATCCAAGTGCTAGTGCTACAAGGAAGACCAAGGGTCACACCTTGCAACAATGAATTGTTGAGTGTGGAACAGATGCAAAGAGAGAAGAGAGTGCATAGTGCAGATGTATGAAACATTGCAGAAGGGGAAAGACGAATAGAGCAGTGAGATAGAACAATGATTGTTCTATGCATAGAGGAGTGTGCAGAGTAGAGGTGTTTTTGAGTGTGCAGCTTCAGCAATAGAGTGAGTGTGCAGCTTCAGCAGCAGAGTGAGTGTTGTAGTGAAAGTAACAATGTACTAAATGTAATGATGCATTATAGGTTGTGTAGAACCAAATTGTATGCATATATGAATTTGTAATGTTGTACTGATTTGTGGCTCAGATAAGGGGATTGTAGTCTCCTTGAAGTTGTAGCTTCTAAATTAGGGAGTTGAAGCTTCCTTAGGTTGCAGCCCTAAACTTTGTAATAGAGATTTAGATTGTGATGTTGGATTTGAGTAGTAGACTCAAGTAGCCTTTGTCGCCATGGTTTTTCTCACATCAAATTTTCCACATATATCTGGTGTTATGTGATGTTTTTGTGTCCATGCATATTTATGTATCACATGATTAATATTTGCACATTAAGGGTTAAAGAAAGTAGTCTGTACAAATGGTTTTAAGAGCTAAATTTTTAATATCTACTGATTCACCCTCCTCTTAGTAGATCATTGTGTTCCAACTCTATTCCAACATGAGATTCCTCTGAAAGAATATTCCAAGCCTTTTAGGTAGAAGCAAAGATCCATCAACCCAGCCTTAGCCCCAAAAATGCAAGAGGAATTGATTAAGCTAAGGGATACTAGCATCATAAATCCTATTAGGCATTCTTCATGGGTGTCTAATCTAGTGCCAGTTAGAAATAAAAATGGTGATATAAGGTTATGTGTGTATTTTAGGAATCTAAACATATCATCACTGAAGGATAACTATCCATTGTCAAACATGGAATCCATGTTGCAGAAGGTGATAGGTTGTGAGCTATTATCTATGATGGATGGTTTTTCTGGATTCAACCAAGTGAAAGTGAAGGAGTTTGAGTAGTACAAGACTACATTCACAACTCCATGGGGCACCTATGTGTATGTAAGAATGCCATTTGGTTTAACTAAAGTAGGTGCCACTTTCTAAAGGACTATGGATGTAGCCTTTTCTAATTTTATTGACTTATTCATGGAAATTTACCAAGATGATTTAATAGCTTACTCCAAGAAGGAAGAAGATCATTGCATGCACTTGGAGAAGATATTTATCAGGGCATTGGAATATGGAATCTCACTGAATCCGAAAAAGTGTGCCTTCAAGGTTACTGAAGGAAAATTACTAGGGAATATTGTGTCTAAGGAGGGAGTGAGGATTGACCCTAAGAGGGTAGCAGCCATAGACAAGATTCCTCAGCCAAAGAATGTTAAATTCATTCAATCATTCTTTGGTCAGATTAATTTTTTGAGGAGGTTTGTAACAAATTTTGTAGAGATTACAAGACCTATCTCCAAAATGTTGAAAAAAGGAGAAAAGATGGTTTGGAGTGAGAAGCCTAGTCAGACATTCAAGAGCATAAAACATGATATCAAAGAAGCCCCAATTTTAAGGACTCCTGACTTTTCAAACCCACTGCAAATCTTTTTATTTGCATCGTTTCATACTATTGCTGCTATTTTTGTTACGGAAAACAAAGAAGGTTTTGAACAACCAATTGCTTTCTTTAGCAAATCACTTCAAGCTGTAGAGTTGAAATATCACTTGATGGAGAAGCAAGCATATGCACTTGTTAAGGTTGTGAAGAACTTTAGGACTTATTTAATTGGAGCCGCAATCATTGCTTATGTCCCAGGTAAAGTTGTGAAGGACATCTTTACCCAACAAGAAGTCACGGGTAGAAGATGCAGGTGGATAAATAGAATTAAGGAATTTAATATTAGCATCTAGATAACCAAATTGGTTAGAGGTCAGGGATTAGCTAAGTTAATGGCCGAAGTAAACTTGGATGCTAATCAAATAAATATAGAGGATGATTCCAAAAGATCATAAATTTGTGATATGGAGTGTTGTGATTGGTATTTAAGGTGTCATTTATTATTCACAGAGAATGCAATGCCCTGAAGGACTGACAAAAAATGAGAAAAGAACTCTTAAGTTACATGCCATTAAATATGTGATCATAAAAGGTGAGTTGTCATGGAGAAAGATGGAGGGTGTATTGTTGAAATGTTTTGATGAGACCAAGGCCTCTAAGTTATTAAAATAAATGCATGGTGGGGTATGTGGTGGAAATTACATAGCTAAGACCACTGCCCACAAAGTATTGAGGGTTGGATTCTAGTGGCCTATAGTTTTTAAGGATGCATACAAACTAGTAATAACATGTTATGTGTGCCAAAGCTTTTCTAGGAAACTGAAATTCTCAGGTAACTTGCCTCTTAGACCAATTACTGTGTAGGCACCCTTTCAAAAATGGGGTATTGACTTCATTGGAGAAATAGCTAAAAATTCTAGTGGGGGGAATTCATGGATTCTTGTGGCCATAGACTACTTTACAAAGTGGGTGCAATCTATCCCAACAAAAAGAGCAACAAGTAAAGTAGTCACAGACTTCCTGATGGAAAATATATTAACCATATTTGGAGTATCTGAGAAAATTGTCTCAAATAATGCAATGTGCTTCAGATCTGAGGAGTTTACAGACTTTTGCTCAAAACATGGAATCTAGATGTCATACTCTTCACCATATCATCATCAAGGAAATGGCCAAGCATAATCAAGCAATAAAAGCTTGATGAAAATTATCAAAAGGATTCTTGAGAAGAATAAAAGAGCTTGGGATTCCAAGTTATGGTTAGCCTTGTGGGTAGATTGGGTGACTGTTAAGAAGGCCACTGGATATGCGCCTTTTTATCTAGTCTATGGTATTGCAGGTAGGCTGCCACAGAACAACCTTATGTAGATGTATAAGTTTATCCAAGAGTATGATGAGGAAATGTGTGACACAATGCAACATAGGATTGATGCATTATTGGAAGTAGATTAAACAAGGAGGGATGCTCAGAAAATAAGTTCCAAGTTGTAGTTGCAATTCAAGAACTTGCATGAAAAGAAAGCATCTTCAAGAAAATTTCAAGTAGGAAACCTGGTGTTGATGTGGAATGCAAGATCTAAAGATAAGGAAAAACATGGAAAGTTTAAAGCATTGTGGCTTGGCCCTTATCTGATCAGTAACACTCATGGTGAGGATTTGTATTTCCTACAAGAATTAATAGGTGAAATTCTTGAGCTGCCAGTACATGGATAGTTCTTGAAAATAAATTTCTCTTGAAATATGTTCTATTCCATGTATGTTTTACAGTCTTGTAAATGTTTTATATAGGTTTGTTTGCTTTCGTCTGGTTCTCTTGCCTCTTCTGGGAAGTTCCTTGGTTTTTTGTGTACCTATGCCTAGTCTGCTTCACCATGAGATATGAAATCTAACCATGCTTGCAAGAGGCATGCATCCCCAATCGAAGCCACTGATGGAACCCTCATAAAAAATTTCATGTTCCATTGGTTTGGGAGAAAGCATTTTCCTAGGTGTCAGTTTGATCAGATGAGACTAGGGTTTAGGGTTTTGTATGAGGTATTGTTTTACTTTGAATATTTTCTCTCATATCTCAACCTCTCTTCTTGCAATCTATTCCTTTGTTGACCTGATGTGGCTCGTTCCCAGTCATGCTAAAATGACTTGAGTCATTGAATCCCATGAAGTAACCAGTCCCTCATGCTTAGGTTTGTGAAACTCTTTTATTTTATAAGGCTGATTGATGAACCTTGTTTGGCCTTTTACATCCTTTGAAATAAAATGGTTTTAATTCTTTTAAGGCCTTATCTTATGTATACATAAGCAGTTCCCTTTCTCAATGCTACTTATGAGCACGTGCAAAACTGTCTCACTTAAGTCTCGTCTATCACTTTTTCTCATCGCTCATCATGGATGGATTTGTGAATGCACAACTTGCATTAGAGATGTGCAATGAATGGTGTTTCCTTTGTATCATGTATCATGGATTGGTTATGGATATTGAGTTTTGCATTAGCGATGTGTGATACACATGTTCCTTTCATTATCGTTGGCTTTCTTTATCGCTACTCGCTTGTTAGTTTTATGTTGTGAATTGGCGATGTGCGATAACCTTTTGTGCTCTTTGCATTTTTTTCCATCGCTCATCATGGATTGATTGTAAAATTTGAGTCCCAAAGTAGCGATGAGCGATGCGGTCATGTGGTCCAATATTACATCACTAACTTGAATTACTCTTGTAAGCGATATTTCTTGTACCTTTAATTTCATTGAGGTCCACATGGCTTGATCTTGTTCCATCACCTTTTTCTCTCCCATCACTGATGTGATTTGGAATTTGAAGTGTGAATTAGTGATACGCAATGGGAAATGAACGTGATCAAAGTTGGGCCTTAATCCAATGGCCAAGATCTCAGCGTGTGGATGCTCACACCACTGATAAGACATATAGAGGATGAAATGTACCAGTGATGAGCAATGGCCTCCAAATAAGAGACAATGTGGAAACATCCTAAAGACATTGTTTAAAGCAAATAAGAAAGTAGTGAGGTGAAAGGAGTGAAATTGATATGGTTTTAAAGTGAGATGATCAACGACCAGGATTAAACATGAACGACTAAGTGTCAATTCTCTTGCGTGAGCTTTCCATCAACAATTAATGGTGTTACACTCCATTTCCTAGTCATAGAGAAGGTAGTTGGCTTGTTTTTTTGGGTATTTGGAATTTCTCAAGAGTGAAGGAGACAACCAGAGTTTGAGGAAACAATGTGAGGCACTCCAACAAGAAATTACAAAGGAATTAACATAAAAATTTCACCCAAGTAAGCAAATTATCATGTCTCTTCCTGTGAAGTATATTGAATTGTGTTAGTCTGAAAATTAGAAGGGAGTTTGAAAGATAAGTTTGATTAGGGTTCACTCATTGAGTTTCCTTAATTAGAGTGGTGAGGATTGCATAATATTTGGGAGTATTTTGTTTTGCAAGTTGTTGTCTTGGAATTTTAAAACTTGGTAGGTCTCTTTGGTCAATAAAAAGCTATAAAACCTATTCTTGCCACATTGCAAAATGAGCGAACCAGGACCTAGTGATTCTAGCATTAGGCCTAAGAGAGCCTAAGAAGAAAAGAGTTAAAAGGCTTAGAACCCAGGATGTTTCATCCATGGTTAAGCCAGAACCACCTGAAGCATCTAACCCTACATTGGATACCCCTATGGCATCCAGAAGGTCAAGGAGTGAAAAAAACTCAGGACAAATTCATAGAGGGTGCCTATAGAGACATAAATCAGGGTGGATCATGAATTGGCAAGAGTTCTACAGGGCAAGTTGTTGTGACAAGAAAACTAATTGACATGGCTGGTGAAATTGGCCCAACCTCAGAGTGGATGATAGTTGTTTTTGTATACTTTTAACAGAAGGTATGATAGGAGGCCGGCCTATTACCTATGGGGCCTTAACCTCGGGAAGCTGGTAGTACCTAATGTGTTTGTGGAAGTGGATGTGATTATGGAATTAGCTAAGCATTATGATCCCACATATAGGAAGATCAAGAGTGAAAATGGAACTCTAGTCCTTGAGGTAACAAAGGATGAAATTATGGAGGTATTTGGGTTGAATCCAAAGTATATAGTTGCCATCAAGCGTGTGGATTTATATAGTGAGTATGAGCAAAAAAAAATTGCATTCAATAATGGAGTCCTAACGATATAGAGCCCTTTGAGTGTGAAGAATTTGGTGACTATTTCAAGAACACATATTTTATTTGAACCAAATTTTGGCTCATAATTTTGATGCTAGGATAGCCACTGACTTGTTGGTGATGGTGACTAATATACAAGGTCCAAATTAGAACACGGGTTTTTATTATGTTGGTTATGTTGCAAAAAAAATGCATAAGGATTTTATTAAGCTAAAGAAGGAATTTCTCCCTCTATATTTTCCACATTATTCTCTATTGATGCATATGCTTACAATTGTGTATCAAGAGAAATGGAAGGAGAATATGAGATTAAGAAATAAGCACAATGAGAACAATGATTTTCTGATCCAATTGTGGACACATACTTGGGACTAGGATTGTCCCAATTCCAACTATTTGGTGTTTTGTAATGTCACCAGGTTTGGTATTTTGGAGAGTTTGGTGTGGCACCCATTCATAGGCTTTCAAGGTTAATTAGGAACATCATGCACCCAAATGATGTCGTTGGATCAACTACAATGCATAATTGGGAAGGTTGGTTTTTGCACTCATAATATACTCTAATCAGGGCTTATGGAGCCAAAGCAACACCACACTACTTGCCCCTATATGTCTCTTATAGATTGTAATTTATGGAGTTGATGTGGCAAATTGATTTTATGGACCTGGAGTTGTTCAAAAAACCTAGGAAGGGTACTGTGCTAGTGCCCCAATCCTCCTTTGCTTACTTCACAGCTACTACAATGGAAGTGTATGAGAAATTTGGAATCATGGTGAATAGCCTCAGGTTACCTATTGATGAGGTTAGGAGTTTTGACCTAGAAGGTTTTATGCATGAAAAGAGAAGAAAAAATAATTTATCTAGGTTCTCCCACCATTTCATGTACACAGATGATGTGTTGAGAAACTTGACTAGTGATGGGGTTTTTATATCTAGAAAAAAGGAATGGACAACCATATGTGACACTGAGGAGAGTATTATGAAGAGAAATTCCTTCTATGTGAGTCCCTATGATGTAATAGAGATTCCTTTTGAAAGGGATTTTTCAAAGCTAAAGGATTATCAAAGAGGTGATTTTAAGACAAAGGAAAAGGAGACAGCTGTTGAGAGAGCACAAACTCTTTTAGAGCAACAACCTTAGGCTATGGATATTCCTAAGTAGCCTGTAGATGTACAAGGAGAAGATGTTGAAGTAATTGGAGAGTAGAAAATGGTAGAGCATGTGCCTTCCGATGAGGAAGTGGAGAAGAAACTCCCTCCCCCTAATATTGATGATGTTCTGGATTCATAAGTCCCCCAGGATAGAATTTTCCAATGACATTACGATGAAAAGGTTGAAGATGATCCTAGGATCAAGGCCTGTGATGAGTTCCTTGCGGATGATGCATTTGTACAATCTAAGGAATTCAAAGAATTCATGGTTCAGCAAAGAAGCAAAGAAATAGAGGAGAGGCTTGAACAAGCAAAGGCTAATGTTGATCCTTCTCAACAAGAAGAGGTTGAGAAGGCAGAGGAAGAAAATATTATGGCTAAGATTGCAGCTATTACTCCTACTGAGGTGAGGAATATTGTCATTGAAAGTGAAATGATGTTACTACCAGGATGCACCCTCACCTTAAATATTGCACTTGATGTAATAAGAAGAGACCCTTAGGCTTCTATATCTGAGGAGCATTTTGAAGACAAGGTGTTTGGATCTGGTTATAGTCCAAAACTACATACTCTTACAATTTGGTCCATGGCACCCAATAGTAGGAAACATGAGGTTGCTAGGCATATTGAAGAGGTCATTGGTTCTGTGATAGTGAAGAGAGCTACATATATGACTCATGTCCAAGCAACTAAGTTAAATGTTCATGCTACAATGCTCAGTGCAAATACAACACAAGCTTCTCAAAATAAATATGATTCCTTGTTGAAGGAATACAATAAGGCTCTGGATGAAATTAATAAGATGAGAGCCACTATTCAGAATAGCCATTCAATAAGGGTATTGTCTTTTCCATCCTCTTCTTCTTCAGACTTGTCTACGCAAGATAGGAAAACCTTAGCCTTAAGGATTCATGACTTAAATAATTAGTTAAAAAAAGAGAAGGAAAATGTCAAGAAGGCCAAATTTGAAAGTGTTAAGGTGGTGAATGACATTTTTGAGCTTGTGTTGAAACATAGGGTAACAAAGCTTATGAATAGAGTTGATGATGTGTTGGTTTCCTATAGAAACATCCATGAAGCAAACATAAGGTATCTACAGGTTCGGGAAGCTTTCTAGAATGAATGGAGCAAGTGAAGCACTAGGGTAGGGGCTTTAAAAGAAATGATGTCTAAGATCTGAGAAGATCCTGAAGCTCCTACAAATGTCCCTCAAATATTACAAGCTATTGACCTAGTGAATGAAATAACAACTTTTCATGGAAATTTAGGAATGCAACTCCAGAACAAACTGAAGGTATTCAGAGAAATGGAGGAGTTCGGTATGCCTATAATATTGGATTACAAAGGTGAGTTAAAGTAATTTGATACATGGAAGAATGATCTGGGAGAGCTACTCCCATAGGCTAAGATGATGTTCAAGGTAATTGATTACTCCTCACTAAATCCTAATGTTGATATTATGGTGGGGATTGAAACAAGAATGGACACTTTTATCAAGGAGGATAGAGCCTTAATTGATGCAAGGTATAATCAACATAGTACAAAGATACATAGTTTATTGGATGCAAAATGGCCCGCTAAAGATGAATACAAGACCTAGTTGGAAAATTTTATTGAGTAAGCTTGTGTGTGTGAAGGTGATGATGAACATGGTGAATAACGAACATGAGAGAAACAATGCATAGCCTAGAAATAGTACAGATTAGGCTTTCATTGAATTACTGTAGAATATTGTTCTCTCCTATCACGAAGGTTGATGGCACAAATGTTGACCTGGGTGATTCAGTCTTCTTTCTTTCTATTATTTTTCATGATTTTGGAGTATTTGTTCACTAGGCGTGCACGTGGTTAATATTTTGGCTCATGAAGAAGATATTATTTTGTTGTTGTAGCGAGTAAAAGGTGCTTTTGAAAGGCTGGCATATCTTCAACAAATGAAAATAACTTTTGTCTTATATGCTTTCCCCCCACTTTGCAATGAGAAAATATAACTATCTGGGGAATTTTTAAATTAAAATTAAAATTTATGTCAAATGCAAATGTGACTTTGATTGTAAATTGGCCCAATGCTTGTTGCTCCCAAGTTTCTATAAATGGGATTTCATGGCCAATTACATAGGTCTTTTGATGGTTAAGAAATTTTTGAGCTCTTGTATGAGTAATTATGATAATTTCAAGCATAGAGAAATAGATTGGTGTCAAGTCTTAGGAATGTATTCAGATTTGTAATAAGCTTAATTATTCTACAAAGCAAAGATATATGAATGATGATTGCAAGTTCCTAGATTAGTTTCTCTCCTTTGTAATTTTGTCTTTTGAATTATGAATAAAGGAATCAAGGTTCATTTATTTGTCTTCAATCACTCTGATTGAATGTGTGATTTCATCTTTTGCTTTAGTTAAAAGAGCTAAATAAGTATTTAAATGAGATCATAGATTTGTAAGTGAAATTCAAGGATTGTTAAGGAGTTTCTAGTTTTGGACGCATCGAGTTGTGCGTTACAAAGTAATATACAATAGTCTACAAATACTTGTTTCAATTTGCTAAATGTATTATAGTTTATTGCATATGTGAATTCGTCGCCCTTAGATAAGGCACTGGTCCATTTTTGTGGTCACCTTTGATGTTATTGAGTCACTTGTACCTGACAAAGAACACAAATCTTTACAACAATTTCTGACACACCTGTAATTGCAATATAGTGGTATGAAGTACTGCTCATTCCTAGTTGTAGGTACAATTCATTAAAGGGTCTGCCAAATCCTTAAGGATTTTTGTCTATTTGCATCTGATAGGGATGTATCTATTTGCTTTCAATGTTTTTGATAAAATGACATGAGAGTATCATATAGACATTGTCAGGATCACTCTCTTGGGTTTCACAGAGCTCAAAGAGTAGAGGTCTAGCCTAGCAAGCTAGTACATGTTCGTTGGCCAATCCTTGCCTTTACTTATCATTGGATTCTGGAAAATTCATAGGTAAATGGTGAGATTAAGTTTGGTTCTAAAAAAATAACCAACACCCTGTGCACTGGTAAACCCTAAATTTTGTCAATAAACTCCAAAATTCTAGTTTACCACTATCAAGGCTATAAAACTCCTTAAAGAAGAATAAAGTTCATGCAAGAGACCAAAGATACATCAAGTACTATCCCAAAGTTGTATTCATTTTAGGATTATAGATCATGCATGACTATAAAACAAATTACAATGTACATCTCTTTGAGAATGATACAAGAACAACTTTCCTAGGATATTGTATTACTAAAGCAATGAGACGTGCAATTCAAGTAGGACTCCTAATATTAAATAGATGTGAAATGATCTTATGTGTTATGTTTATGGTATTGGTGTGATGAGAGGCTAATTTTCTGTAGATTGGTGCCTTGTGTTGATATTTTTCATTGATGTCATTGATTGGTCCAGTATTCTTACCTCCAGCTTGTTCTTTGTTCTGGAAATGATGTTACTGGCATAAGGTTTTTAGTCTACGCATTTTTTTGGTCCTACTCTATTCAGTGTAGTGTGGGATATCTTTTTGCATCTATGCTGACATATTGTGTTATGTGTTCATCCATTTATATCTCTAGTGCAAGCCGACTAAGTGGATATGGAGACCTGGTATATATATGATGCAATATAATCAAAAAAATAAGAATGAATGAATATGTGATGTATTATAGCAAACTGATGGTGTATGCAATATAGTTCAATAGAGTTGTGATTATACAGAATTTTTGTGCCTTAGTGATAACTGTATTCATGCATATGCAGATGCAATTATAACAGTTCAATTTTGTACTATTCTCTTCAGTTGTAAGCCATCTCTCAAGATGTAATAGCTTGTTTTTGTATTTAGGGTAGTGAGCCACCTTTGTATTTTGTATCTAGTTACTTAATACCTAAGAGTTAACCCTCTCTATGGTTTTTCCCTTCTTGGGTTTCCACATAAAAATCTTGGTGTTATGTGTTGCTATGGTGCATTGATTTTGTTCAGTACTTTTAATTATGTTATGTGGTCAGCTATTCAAAAGTTTTAATCTTTTTAAAGGAATACTAATTCACCCCTCCCCTCTCAATATTTTGGATGTTCAAAAATTGGTATTAGAGCCAGATCCTTTAGAAGAGTCTAACAGCTCAAAGGAGATCTGGAAGGTTGAACATATGGTACCCAAATCTACCATGGATCAGAAAGAACTCATGTCCGTTCTTGAAGAACTTGAAATCATTGAAGATGAAAATAAGGCTCTCTCATAAAATCTTCAAATGGTAAATGATTGCATCAGTAAGTTGAAGGATTAGATATGGAAATTCAAGCTAAGGCACAAGGAGGTCAGTAATGAACTCAAGCTAGCAAATAGTACTATCCTTGATTAGATATGTGATTTAATAATGTAATCAAAGGAAAATTTGATGAATGCAAGAAGTTGGAACAAGAAGTTGCATCTCTTAAATTAGATTTAGAAGAATCAAAGAAGCAAGAGATCAAATACAAAGCAAGTTTGGAAAAGTTTGATGAGATTTTAGCAGCCCAAAGACCACCGGCAAGCAAGGAAGGATTAGGCTATGAAATTGGAAAATGCTCACACAATAAAAGGAAAGAACCTAATTTGGTAAAAGAAGCTAAAATTGAATATGGAAAAGAAAACAAAGGGAAGTCTTCGGAAAAGCAACAGGGAAGTAGGAAATCCTTTTCTTTTAATGTTCATTGTTTCAATTGCAATGGTTATGGTCACAAAGCTGATCAATGTTGGAAACCAAATAGAAACAATTATTTCAGTGGTTACTGTTATGCATGTTATGCATATGGACATAAGGCTGAACAGTTTTGGTCAGGAAAAAAGAAGAAAACCAATAGGTGCTATAACTGCAATAAAACTAGGCACATTGCAAGACTCTGTAAAACTGGTGTAATCAAGCCAATTGAACCAATGAAGAAAATAAAAAAAGAAAAGGTCAAGGCTGAAACGAAGAAGATCTGGAGAAAGAAAGAAGATAATGGTTCCAACTCGGGTGGAGACATCTGCTTTGGTAATTAGTCATTCTTTGGTTGTTGCCTGGGGCAAGAAAGTTCAGATTGTCTCTTCCTCCTTCAAGAGAAAAGAGATTGCAAGCCTATTAGAACTACTTGTTCAAGGAGCCTCTAGTAGATAGGAACTATGAACAAGCATCTTACAGACATCTAGTAAAGTCACATCAGTCCGATGAATAGGGAATTGTGAAAATTACTATGGCACATTTAATGCAGAAAAGGGTGCACTTATTATGGAATTAGCTTAAAAGTAAAATCAACAAAGTTTTTTTTATCATTCAAGTGAAATGGTTACAAGGAGCTAAGGAGAAGAAAGGAGTTGACTCGTGTCCTAGGGTTTGTGTATCTAAAAGAGGTAGTTTCTCAAATTTTTCTATTTCTCTACATTTACAGCTATGGTTGCTCCCACTTTGGTCAATGTTACATCTCAACCTCATCCTGAAATCAAGAAATATCCAAATATATCAATCAAAAATGATATGGCTCATTGTTTTTCAAGAATCCCACTGGGAGTCATTCTGACAGAAGATGTTAGGGCTTGCATTCATTTGAAGCTCAAGGAGTTCAATCACACCAATTTACTTTATTTATGGATCAATGAAATCATTGCTGATGACTTCAATGTCAAACCGAATTACAAGGCTCTAGTAGAAAATAAACTGCATGTCTGGAACGAGTTTCCACATTTATGTTTTGATGATAAATGGGTGTGAATGGATGAGTAGGTTTCATGACACTTTTCTTTGGTTAGATAAAGCTCACCTGATCAACAAATAATTTATGAAGCTTGTTACTGGGTTGAATGACACTAACATTCTTCTGACGCTGAAGGCAATCAAAAACAAGGAGGTTGAAAACCTAACTCAAGTTGTTCTTGATGGAAGATCTCTGGCAGTTCATACAATCACAAATTTAGTTGTGAGGTATGTTGCATAGGTTATTGACAACACAATCTACTACACCAATAGAGATAACTCCATCTCAGCTATAGTTGTCTACACTGCATACAATATGGCGGTTAATGGAGTTGACTATGATTTATGTGAACTCATCAAAGAGCAATTTCTTGAGAATCTAAATTAGTGCAAGTAAAGTAAGAAGATCGTGTTTCAGTATGGAACCCTTGTACTCTATTTGCTTTCCTATTTTATGTAGGAAATTCCCAGTCTTGGTCTGGTATTATGGTTGTCTGAAAAGCCAGTTGTTCATAAAATTCTTGAACGAATGAGGAGGTATGGTGATTCTACTACACAAAAAATGGTATTTACTTCATTTTTCTCTTCATTACAATACAAGATGCACAACCGAGATAGAATCCCTAAATCTGTAGTTACTAAATACAAGGATGACATCACATTCATTGTCACTATCGACAAATGTATAATGGAAATTGTTGTACTAAGAACTCAGTGGATACCAAAATTGGGGTATGAAATATCAGAATAATATATTGAATGTCTTGCAAAATTTCTATTAGAAAGTTTGGTAGACCCCTCTCAGAAAAGTTTTGGAACAACAAAGGAAAAGTTCAAAAAAATTTGGGATGAGTAGATCTCAAAGGAAAGCAAAAAGAGAGTTCAAAAGACTCTGAAGTCTATAAAGGAAGAAAGTGGTATAACTGAGGAAGAACTTGTTGCTCTCAAAATAATTACTCAAAGTGCAACCTGTAGCTCATCTAGTAGTCTCGTAAAAGTAGTTGGTCCTCCCGAAGGAAAGGAGAGTCTGTTCGATAAGAGGAAGAAAGGCCTTCCTCTACCTACTCCAAGCAGGAAGGTGAAAGAAGCAAAAGCCTCTAAGGTTAACATTGTTATTGAAGAATCTGAAATAGAATCTAAACCAGACAAGTACCATATTATGGTCTAGGAGAATAAATCGAAAGAGGTAACCCGAGATACTCTTGATGTAGATACTTTTTTTGAAATACTTTTTGAAGGAAACTTTAAAGAAGTTGGTGATTTATACAACACTGCCACATCCAAGGGAAAATAAAACATTACACAAGCATTTGTTTTGTATTGCTCAAGATAAGATGGGAACATATAAAATTTTAAAGAGGATATTCCTGATAGTCTTTGGGTTGGTTTAAACACAATCTAAGCAAATGCTAGGTAGATTGATAAGGATATTGTAAATGAAGCTATCTCTATTGTTTCAAAACTTGTAAAAGAAGAAAGATTAGAAATTTTTAAGGAACTCAGTCGGCCAAGGTTAAGGACAAAGAAAAGGGAACACACCCTCATGGAAAACAAAGAAGTTGCACAAAAATTGAAAGTAGAATTTATCGATAAGCTTAGAAGCATGGCAGGAAAACTTGGGACGTTGATCGATGATGGCTCTGCTACATTTGTTGCCCCCACTTGCTCTCATGAAAAATTGGATATTGAAAAATGTTGTAAATCTTGTATCGGAATATAAAGATGCAAAAGTGTATAATCTCAATTTAAATCCTTTGAAAATTGACTACTCTCATTTTCTAGATAAAGGTGTTGCTTTGGTTAATGAAGAAGAAGAACATGAAAAATAATTTGAAAGAGAAGAAGATAAAATTGAGAAGGAGAGGAAACATGAAGAAAAGAAGAAGAGATAATTGTAGAAGAAGTTGATACCGGTAAATAGGAAGAAAACCCTGAGTAAGAGGAAAGTAAAGAACCAGTAGCAAGGGAAATTGAGAAAAGAGAATAAATTGCAAGCACTTCCACCGGTACCTATTTTGATGATGCCTTGAATATTTTACTTGCTTCACCAATTATGGTTTGGCCTATCACCTCTTCCATGGTATTTCTTGATCTTGAGAAAATTAACCCTATTCAGAAATTTCAAATCGGTGAATCCATTCAGGCCTCGGCCAAAGCTAACATGGTTAAGGAATTAGAAGAAAAGGATAATCTGATTGAGGAAACCATTGCTACTCTCCAAAGAATTATTCCAGAATGCAATTTAGATCAGTCTGGAAGTAATATAGACAAATACAGATCACTAGTCAATGTTGTAAAGGACCTCTCTGCCTATATGAATGAAAAAATCCAGAGGGAAAAGGAAGTTGAAAGGAATAAACTCTTGTAGGAATTAAAAGATCGATGTGCAAGTGCCTTCTCAAACCTTCAACAACTAATCTAAAAAGGCTAAGATCTTCTCGAAGAAGAAACTCTTTATATGTGTACAACCTGTAGTGGTCAGATGCCACAACTAAAATCCAAAAAGAGATTGACTCGATTGAGTCAACAATCCGGCAGGCATACCAGTCTTTCAAGCCTCAAAACAGGAGATCTCGTTGAGGAAGTGGCACGAAACCGGCAACAAGAACACAGCATCGTGCCGAAATCTAGGAGTTTTGTGCGAAGCATCATTTCATTACGTTGATAGAATGTGCTTTCTCTGAGGGGCTGCAGCCATCTTTCTTGACAGCAAAACCAGATGAATTCTATAACTCTTTATCTGGTTTAAATATGCGGATGTGTGAAGCAGAATGGCTATGTCAAGAACCAGTGAATGTATCATGGAAATTGAAAGCGAATTCGCTACGTCGCAAATGATTTTTCACCGGTGAAAACATAAAGGGAGAAGTTTTTGAAAAGCGTGAAGACCGTCGCGGGAGGTTGCTCTCGCGAAATTTTGGTTTTGCAGGTGGTACTTTCCATCGGCGATGGAACTGTGGTGGAATTGGTACGTGTTGCTGCAAAGAGCATTGCATAAAGCGGCAGGTATTTGCGCAGGTTTTGGTCGCGGTTTTTAGTCCTAACTCCTATTTGGTGTATGATTTCTTGCATCAGCCGAGCATCCAGTATGGCGATGTTCATCTATTTATATCTCCAGTGCAAGCCACCTAAGTGGATATGGATACCCGGTATATATATGATGCAGTATAATCACAAAAATAATAATGAATGAATATGTGACATATTACAGTGATCTAATGATGTATGCAATATAGTTCAATAGAGTTGTGATTGTATAGAAGTTTTGCACCTCAACGAGAACTGTATTCATGCATATGTAGATGCAATTATAATAGTTCAATTTTGTAATATTCTCTCTGGTTGTAAGCCATCTCTCAAGTTGTAATAGTTGTTTTTTGTATTTAGGGCAGTGAGCCCACTTGTAGTGAGTCGACATGGTAGTGAGCCACCTTTTTATTTTGTATCCAGTTACTTAATACTTGAGATTTAACCCTCTGTGGTTTTTCCCTTCTTTGGTTTCCACGTGAAAATCTTGGTGTTATGTGTTGTTGTGTTGCATTGATTTTGTTTGGTACTTTTGATTATGTTATGTGTTCAACTATTCAAAAGTTTTAATATGTTTAAAGGAATACTTATTCACCCCTCCCCTCTCAGTATTTCAAATGTTCAACACCTTGACCCTATTGGGCTATAGTTTTGATTCTTAAAATCAAAGATAATGTATGTGCAATCCATAATTTTACAATATAGAGATGACAACAACAAGGAATAAGTATTGCATTCATAAACATAAGCTAGGCTCTATGTATACAAAATGACACAACAAAAAATTACAACATAAAGAATGGAGCCTAGTTCATTAATCCATGAACAAACATATATACTTCTTATATTGCATTGAAAAGATACCTTGCAAAAGGATTTACAAGAATTTTACATTATCAACCACAACACTCAAATTAGCAAATATGATCAGAGGTATAACTAGTTGTTTACAAAAGCATACCTACAATCATGGAGACCCTCACATTCTTGGAAATTATGCATTAGAGAACTTCCTTCAATGATTACACAAATGTAGACATAGAATGGAGCTAACATTCAAACTTACAAGAGAAGAAACAAGTCTTACGTCTATTATAGAATGATAAGCACCTTGATTATAATATTTACCTCGTGTAGCTAGCCCATCAACAACCTTTTCAAACTAATCAATCAACTATATATATGTTAGCTTCATTACAAAGATCTGTACCAATATGAAAACCTTCAACTCTTCCAAAGGTAGTCAAGAAGATAAATGGAAAGATTTTAGAAGGTATAGATGTATTACATATGCAAACTATGACAGTCAAGTTTCTAATGAACTAAAGAGTCATAGTCACTTCATCAAAAGATACTCGACCAAATTCTAATGCACTCGCATTACACCTGATCAAGATTCTATGAGAACAATAGCATACATCATGAAGGAGAGTACAATCATAAGCAAACCTTTTTGGCTATAGGCAGTGAAGGTATGAAGATGAAAGGATAGTCACGCAAAGGATTGAAATGAAAGTCTAAAAGCATGAAGATAAGGTAACTTTCTATGATGACAATCACAAAGATGACCATGGATCAACATAAATTTTAAAGCCACAACAAACTGAGGAGGATTATCATAAAGGTCATTGATGAAGGAAGGTAGAAAAGGACAATCTTATCCATTAGTATTTGAGACCTTGACAAAGGTAATGATAAAGATAATTCGGGATAGTCAAATTAAATAGTCAAGGTTTTAAAGAAAGACAGTCTTAATGACTAACATGAGGAGTAAGGATAGTCTTTAACTATAATAAATATAATCATCATTCATCAAACCTAGGACATGTTAAATCAAGAAATGAGGGAAATCATATAAACAAAGGGTAGAGTCTTGAATGGACAATTGAAAAGAGGAAATATAGTAACAATCAAGGGTTCAACGGCCAATGAATATGACTAACCTGGATAGTCAAGGTTAGGATATAAGAGATGACTTCCACCTAATCACTAATTCAAGGTCATGGAATCATCATAGTGCCAGTCACAATCCTAACAAGGTTACTAAGGTAGGGTAACATGAAGACTTCATCAAATGAAAATGACCACCAAGAATGGAAGTCAAGAACAATCCCCTCATCTAAATGATAATAAAGAGGAGTATAGAAGGTAGTGATCCATGTCAAGATGCATAAAAGAATCTTTCAAATCATGACATTACAAAGAGGGGGAGAAGTCCCAATTGGATACCTGCAAACCTTAACCATGGACATATGAATCTTTTTACTTTTGTTGGAAAGTCTTACTTTAATTAATGTTATTTCCTATGTGCTTTGTGCTAGAAGGTATAGATGTATTGCAGTTGACAAACTATATGAACAAGACCTCAAGTCAACAGTCTATTAAAGAGATTCTTTGCACTAGAGGACAGAGTTTTGATCAAAGGTATAAATTAAAGATAAACAACAAGGTGAGGATAGTTCAAATTTCTTGTAGATAAAGGTAGTGGAAGTCACTATGAAGAAGATGGTGAGTTTTATCATGAATTCCAAGGGAATAAATGAGAAGTGATGGTCACCATTAAGCTCATAACCTCTTGTAACCCTACCTTGTCATTGGTCAAGGTTGAAGGGATGTGTATCAAAGAAGACCAAGTTCTTTATGGCATATAAGGACAGCCATAACTTTATGTAAGTCATTTTCATTGATGACAATGGTTTATCATTTATGATAGTGGCCTTGAGGCAAACATAGAGGCAATATCATGCATCATAAAGTAAGTATGATAGTCCATATTGAAGGTGATAATCACCAAGAAGGACGATTCCAGTGATCTCATAAGAAGACAATCATAGCTTATGTTTTGGATCAAAACCATGAATGCAACAAACAACATTAATCTTGATGGATCAAAGGTAACAGAGTATAGTGAAAAGGTAGGCATAAGACATGAGGGTAGACAATGCAATATCAAGCATTAGATGGTAAAGGATAGTCTTTAGGACTATAAGGAAGAACTTGGTTGTTATTTGTGATAGTAAATGACCAATGAAGTGTAAGAAAATGATCAAATTCAAAGGTAGGACAGTCTTGAAGGTTCATGAAGAATAAGCAATCAAAGACAGACCTTTAGGAGTCAATGCTTTATGATAGTGTCTTGAGGTTCACATGGCATATTAGTGAGTACAAGTAAACAACACTATGAGGTGAAGTGATTAAGGATGAAAACATCTAAAAGGAAGAGGACAGTCCCTACATCAAAGGGCGGTGTTTCATCCCACTAGATTTTTAGATGGCTTCTTTTGCATACTTCGATTTTCCTCTTGTCTCAAAGGTCTCAAGGTACTATCATCAAAAACTTGACAGTGAACCCTAAGCAAGGTTTGTTACCTCCTCACAGAAAATAGACTTAGGTTTTAATGCTTCTTTGAGTCAGAAACTATCCTATCTCCTCTTTACTATGTCTGAAACACTCCTAAGGCATGCAAAGGTGTCTACTAAAGAAACCCACTGTCATTTTGGCATATCTCATGACTGTCATAAAGATCAAAGTGCACCACTATTTGATTCCATTCAATATGGACTATTATCCATTGTTTGATGTCACTCCTTAGTAAAGGACTATCTATTAACCCTATTTCAAATATCCTATTAAAATTTTATCACTGTATCTGAGGTTTCAATAGCCTAAATGTAACCTCTTTTTATAGAAGAAAACAAGCACTTCTCAACAACATATGGCCTTTGAGGTGTACCTGGCAGTTTTATGCATGAGAAATGCATGCAAAGTCTTCAGATCTTTCAACTGGTAGCGTGGGAGGTGCCTAGGAGTTAGGAACCGCATATCTCTCTTCAATCCTTAGGAAAACCGTCTCTTCACTTCACCTTCAACAAGAGCAAAACCATAGTATTCATCTTCAACATGGAGTTCTCTTCAAATTTACCCTTCTCCACAAATGTTGTTCAAACATGAAGTTAACCATAATTTCTTTGCAACGTGAGATTCTCCTACTCTTCCCTTGAAACTTGGTGGTATATTTTAGTTTTGCTTTTATTTTTCATTCAAATTCCAGTGCCGAAACCTGATTTTACTTTATTTCTTTATGGTTTGAAACCTTTTCTGTGAAGAAGCTAATACCTTTTAAATAAAAACTTTTAGCAAATTTTCTAAATTGTCTAATTTTTATTTGTGTGACTAATTATTTAGTTTTTTTTTTTTTACCCGATGATCAAATTAGTCAACTTATGATGATCAAATTAGTCATTTATTTAGTCATTTATAGCTGTGTTGCAAAAAATGATTATAACTTAGTCATTTTTTAGGTGTCATGACTAAAAAATTTAGTCACGTAGTCATTTATTTGCCAAATCCTACTAGTGTTACTTGAGAGCCTATAGATAGGAGATTTTAGATTTTCCTAGGATTTTTTTTGTCATTCTTAGGAGAGAATTTCTTCTTCCTTTCACTATATATTTTTTTATAAATTTTCATATACTACACAAGAACCAAACAATTCCCAAAAACACAACCATCTACAATATCTAAATTATTAAAAGGAAGAGATCACACCACATAGGTTTGCATTGCCTCAAATCAATTCCACATAACCTTTATATGGCTTCTAGGCTTTTATATGTGATATTTGTCACAAAATCCCACTTTATATGCAATAGTTATCACCATATTTTCATTTTCTTTATCCTCAATTTGTTTGTCAACATCTATCATAAAAGAACCCACAAGAAAGAGAGAAAAAATAAATAAAATGAGCTAGGCCCTTGAGGATATCTCTATCACATCACAAATCTTGCATGTTTGGTATCTTCAAATGCCTAGGCATGGAAGTCACATGCTCTCTTTATTATTTTAGTAGATCATTTGCATTGGTATATGTAGCCTAATTATGCTCAATGTTAATATTTTGGTGACTTTGGCAACCATGTTTCCCTGCAAAATAATTAGTGGGGGAGTGCAGGGGTAGAGCCCCTCTTGCAAGCTCTGAGTGGCTCATCCCTCTGGTAGGGTCCTAAGGGTGAATCCCACAATGGGGATTTGGGGGTTGTTAGGGGAACTACCCCTAGCTGGGGCCTTAGGGGCAATGTCTTGAAAAAAAATTAGTCATATTTTAATGAATAAATTTGTTTCTTTGCTACAAATTTAAAAGGCCAAGATTCATCGGTGTGGGAATGTGATGTAACATGAAACACATGTAGTTGGTAAATCACAGTTTGGATAGTGAACACACAACAACATGAGTGTTGTGTAGAATGTTCAAAGGTGTTTGGAGTATATGTATGCATCTATAGATAGTGATGTGACTTAACATAACATTGTAGTCTTATTTTTTCTAGACATTAAATAATATTGGAGGGTGAAATCACAGAACTATGTCTCACTTTTGAGACAAGAAATTTTTTAGGGGACAATGCAAGTTTTTAAAACACACCTTCAAATGAAAGACCTTCGATCGAAGGTATATCACTTTATACCTTCGATAGAAGGTAGACCTTTGATCGAATGTAAAGGCCTAAATCAACATGCCTTTACATAGTGACCTTTGATTGAAGGTCCTTGGGTACCTTCAATCAAAGGTCCTTAGGTACCTTCGATAGAAGGTGTCAAAAATGATAACTTTGGTTTTGCATCAAAATTTCCTAAAAAATGCAGTTTCAAACCTTGGGTTGGACCTTCAAATGAACTTAACTTGACAAGATATTTTGCAAGATTGTAGCCCTTGAAATGAGCTTTCCTACAAGTATATAGTTTTGATATGTTTTCATTTTATCATGTAATTTTCAATTTTTCTACTTATAGGTTTTTCTCGAACATCAATATACTTCATTCTGAGAGGGTGGAAAAATGGTAAACCATTGTAAAAAAATTCAAAAATACCCTTGCCTAGGTATTGATGTCCTTGTTTCACCAAAAAAAAATATTTGATAATATATACACAACAATTTATGTTTGGAAAGGTATGTCCCAATTGGTTCGTGACTTTAAAACCAATTAAAAAAAATATGTATAACAAAATTATGAAAAATATCCTTGCCACGGATATTGATGTTGAGAATCTATATTTCAAAAATTAGAATTTTATCCTTTATAGAAAAAAGATATATTTGAATGACATAGGCGTTACTTGCCAGAAATGTTATTGTTTTCTATTAAAACTAGTTATTAAAGGAGATGTTGAAATATTAATGATTTATTTTGAAAAATTTTAAATATATATATATATATATATAAGAATCTACACACAATTACACAAATCACTAGTTCGCATCATCTTCAAATTCTTAACGGTTTAGCTGTTATAGGTCTTAGAAGATGAAGATTCAATTAAAAATATTGATGTAAATGTCCATATTGAGCAAAAAGTGAGACACAGTACTGTGATTTCACCCTAGATATTTGTTTTGTGAATGTAACCTACATTGAGTGAACCAAGTTCAAATTTATGTGTCTCTATGTAATTTATTTTTTGATTTAATTTTTTTTATCTACATTTATAATTGGTTTATTAATTGCTCCATCCTATCGATAAATCCCAATAATTGGTATCAAAGCAATGTTGTTTGGTTATTTGGAAAGAAAGTTTCAATCTTGAGTGTGAGTAATGTCTGAAGAAGGGAAACATAAGGTCAAAAATTTCAACAACCAAAATTATCAATTATGGAAAATGCATCTATGGAAGATTTACATATATCAAAAAGAGTTGTGGTAGTCATTACAAAGAAAAGCAAAAAAAATGTTAATGATGTCAAATGAAGAATGGGAAATTCTAGAAAGAAAGGCACTAGGAAATATTTGATTGTGCCTAGCACTATCGGTAGTATTTAACATATCCAAAGCAAAGACAATGGATGATTTTATGAAAACATTGGAAAAATTATATGAAAATCCCTCAGCTTCAAATAATGTATTCTTAATGAAGTGATTATTTAATATGAAAAAGGTTGAAGGAGGTTCTAGTACAGACCATTTAAATGAATTTAATATAGTTACTAGACAATTAACTTATGTTAATGTTAGTTTTGATGAAGAGGTTCAAGCTCTCTTGAATTTATGTTCTTGTCTATAAAGATGGAATAACTTGGTTATGGTTATAAGTAATTTTGTTTATGATTTAAATACATTAAAATTTGACGATGTTGTTGGTGTGATTTTGAATGAGGAGATTCGAAGGAAAGCACATGTAAGACTTCAACATCAGGCATTTTTTTTAATGTAGATGATAGGGGAAGATCAAACAAGAGTGGGAAAAGCCCTAGAATTTGTGGGTAGTCACAAGGGAAATTAAGAAATAGAAGGATTGTTATTACTATGAAAAATCGGGTTACTTGAAGAAAGATTGATGGTATTGGAAAATCTAAGAAGGAGACAAACAACAAGATGGAAACAAACAAGAAAATTTGTAAGTAAACCAAATGAAAATGCTTTAATATTTTATCTAGATAATGAAGGTGATTCATGGGTAATAGATTCAGGGGATTTGTTTCATGCTATGCACCATAGAAATTATTTTCTTGATTATTTCCAAGGAGATTTTAGACTAGTGTATTTAAGTGATAATGAACTCTACAACACCCCTCCATTTTGGCTCTTTGATCGGCATTGTTCTTCCCTGTTATGATTGTGTCTGATTATGCTTTGACTTTGGAACTAGGTTGCTTTTGATTGCAATTGTTATACAATGTGGATGTTATATTTCGATGTGATGTTATCCTGATGTTACCTTATGGCATGTTTTGGATTAACTTAGAAGATATTTGATTTAACGATGTTTTATGCTGTTGATCGTGTTATTGATGTTAGATGCGTCAGTTAGTGATATAGTATTGGTGAAGGGGACGGGATTGTATCACTTGCTTGCGAGTGCCCTACGATTCTGAGATTTCCTCTTCATAGTGTGATTGATCATATTATGTATATATGCACGTTTGACATGCTCTTTGTTGCAGGTTGGCAGGTACATGACATCGACTCCACCTGGTTTCCAGGTTTGAGCGTGTCCATTGACCAACGGAAATTAATTGGGAGATAGTAGCTAGGTTTTCTGTGTCAAGTCGTTACCCTAGTCACCGTGTGTTGTCGGGTTGTAGTCGGGCTTGGTTGTTTCATGTTGCCCTGATCACCTTGGTCTTTAATTAAATTCAAGTTAAATGGCTTAGGTTGCTTAACTGTTGATTAAATTTATTTGGTTGTAATGCTAGGAATGTTATTTACTTTATTAATTAATTTAATTTAATTAATAAAATAATCTAATCTTGGATTAGATTTATTTTATTGATTAATTAAATTAATTGTGTGGAATTGATTAAGTTATTCCTTGAATTAAAAGTGTTAAAAGATTTAAATTAGTTTGTGTGAAAGGAAGGTTTTAAAATATGTTGAATTCTATTTAGAAATTGGAATTTTGTTTTGAGTTATTTAAAATTCAAAATATCTTCAAAATGCAATAACTTTGGGTGGAAAAGATATTTTAGGGGAGTTGACTATATTTGGAATACATAATTTTTGGAGAGAAAATGTGAGGGAAAAGAAAACCCTCTTTTTGAAGGAAAATTGATTTGTTCATTGTGGGAGCAATTGGGCATGAAATTGCATGGGATCAACTGCATTTGGATAGGAATGGGGAAAGGAAGTGATGGCTGCGATCTTACGTGCTCTTGTTGCTCATGTGCAAACATCCTCTCATTTGAATTTCTTGCTTGGGAATGGAGGTATTTTATCATTTCTTCATATTTACTTGATCTTAAATGGTTTGAATGATTCTAATTGTATTGGTAGTATGTTGGAATCCTTTCATGTATTTTATTTGAATCAAGCTGATAGTGTAGAATTTATTTTGAGAAATTTTTGAGAATTTTTCCAAATACAAGGTTACCATGCCCAATTTTTAATTAGAGGCTTTAATTGGTGTTTTTATGTTAAAAGTGTGTTGTTGGGCACTTTTGAATCAAAAGGGTATTCTTACATTATTTTATTTTTGAATTTTAAATTTTAAGCTTTTTCATACTTCATCAATGGTGGAACCTGGATAATTGTGAAAATTGGACTTTGTTTAAAAGTGGATTTTTGATAATAATATTTCATATTATAATAGGGAACGATAGAAAATGCATATGAATTCTTTAAATGAGATCATTTCAGATCTATTCGCTTGTTCAAATTTCTGATTTGTTATTTTAGTGTAAAAATGTGATTTGATTTACTTTTGAGAATTTGCAAAGAATGGTAATCATTTAAATTGATTACATGCAAGGTGTCCTCACGTGACTTGGATTTAAGAAATCCTAATATTAGCTTATTTAGCTACTTAGAATGTTTTCTAGTGGTGTTTTCATTCATTCTCGGTGTATGGGCAATATCGTATGATTGTATATTTGTGAGTGTACTTTGGTTGTACTAAGTTTGGTTTCCAAAGGTTAGGGAACCCTTGATCGAGTTGTTTATTCTTTTGGAGTTATTTGTTTATGTAAGCCTTCCAGTTGTGTTATCTTGAAGTGATGTTATGTCTCTTGTGTTTTGTTATTGTCTCTCTTGGGTAGTGCATGAGATATGCTTCAAAAGAAACTTGGTTTCTATGAACGGGTTGTGTAACCTTATGGTTTAAGGTTGAGTCTTGTTATCAGTTCTTTATGTGGGTTGTCATTATGTTAGTCAACCTTGTGTTAGCCTTGGGTAGTGCACGCTTTGGTTTCAGTTTTGGACATTCGTAGTGATGTGTTACCTGTTGAGGTGTATTGATTATTTGTGATAAGTGTTAGTGCATTGTCTACCCTTGGCATGTGGTTGAGTTATGTGTTGTCGATAGGGGAGTGGCTTTCAAACGAGCGTCGGGCCCAAAGTGGTTCCAGGATAACTCGTGTGAGAGTCAGTTAACTAAGTGAAAATTAAATAACTTACTAGGGAGAGAATAGCTTTGAACATTAATAAGATAATTTAGCCTCGCTCATTGGCTCAAGGGCTTGTACGAGACTTGAGATGAGTCGGGAAGGCCTGGAATGGCAAGATCGTTATCTTGTCTTCTCGAAAGATAACCGATTCCGCTCTGGTGTGCATATGGCGCCGGGTTCGTGAAAGGTTACCAGGATATCCCTAGAGGGGGGTCGGGACCTAGGAAGAACACCATTGGATAAGCAATGCAGCCTTTGCGATGACACTCCTCCTATGACAACAGTCGGTATGGTGTTGTACCATTGGTTTATTTTGTACAGTGATTGTACTCGATTTTGTACTCTGGAAGCATTGTAACCATGATGTTAAGTGATGTGGAATATGTTCTTGTTTGCAGTTCAGTTTTTGTGTTAGCCTGTGTCTAGTGGTAGATGGTCTTGTCTAGGAAATCCTTATTACTATCTCCTAGCACGGAGGGAGTGGGGCCTTTGGGTTCCACGTGGTCGGGTGGCGTGCATTCTTTTCCATTGGCTCTTCTTCTTGTTCGTGTGGTCGTGATTCCAGTGGGAGAGCTCGTGGGAATCAATTTCTTCTCATGTCTTGTTCTCTCAGGTTCTTATTGTATTTTATTACCCCCTCATTTGTTATTGAGGTGGAGTTTGTAAATTGTAATCATGATTATTGAATTTACCTCATTCAGGGAATGAGTGTTGTAATCTTATTGTTTAAATGTTGTTAATTGGAATCTTGAGGTATTTATCATCCTTGTTGTAATTTATCTTGTATGGGATGTATGCGATCTTAATTCTGTAAGCGATTAATGTTTTGGTTTCTTTTGATGTTAATTGTTGTTTGGGTTTTAAGTAATCTTTGTCTCGTGGCCTTAGAGGTTGTTGGCAATATGTATTCATTTTACATGTTATTTGTATTTAAACAATTTTTTTTTTTGGGTACATTTAAGTAATGAATTGCAGCACTACTCTAGGGTTCTTTATTAACAAAGGCATTACAAACTCTAATGGAATTATTGGAAAGGGAAAGAATAAAAAATAAAATTACAAGATGGAAATCAATGGCTACTACAGGAGGTAAGGTATGTTCTAAATCTAAGTACGAATTTAATCTTAGTAGGGCAGTTGGGAGATGAAGGCTACATAGTTACATTCACAGACAAATTTTGGAAGGTTACTAGAGGTGCATTAGTAGTAGCTAAAGTTGTTAAGTTGAAACTTTATATTTGGCGTGAAGCAATGCTGCCCAAGCCTGCATCATCAGCTGCACCACTTCCACGCTGTCTCAAATGCTTTCCTCTGCGCTCATCAAAATGCTGCCATATAATGCAAAAGAAAGCATCATGCTCATGAGCGCCGATATCGTTGAAATCGAAATGCCACAAGTACGCAGAAAGTGAAGCAGAGTATCGTTTTATCAGAGAAATCAGCATCAAAATCGAAACTGGCGAAATCAATCAAATGGCGGCTGCATCAAAAGTAATGCATCATCAGCAGCGATCGGCTGAAAGCGTAATCAACACCAAAGCCCGAAATGAAATCAATAATGTCAGGTAACCGCAAAGTAGATAATTTGAAGATTACTATTCATTTAATAGAATTCATAGGTAGAAAATAGTTCTAGGAACTCCAAAGAAAAATGATGTGGATGATAGAATGAACAGAACAATAATGGAGCATGCAAGAAGCATGAGGTTGCATGTTGGGCTACCTTTATATTTCTAGGTAGAGACTATACATACTATTATTTATTTAATTAATAGAGGACCTTTAAATCCTTTGGGTTGTGGTATTCTAGAGGGGGCATGGAGAGACAAGAAGGTGAGTTATTCTTTTCTAAATAGCTTTGTTTTTGAAGATTTTGTACACATTGATATTGAGAATAGAAACAAGCTAGAAGCTAAATCTAAAAAATGTACCTTTATTGGATATGGAATAGATGACTTTGGTTATAGGCTATGGGATTTTGAAAACTAAAAAATCATTCGAAGTAGAGGGTTATATTCAATGAGAAGGTTATGTATAAGGAACAACTATAGGAAAAGAAGCATGAACAAGAAAAAAGAGAATATGTGGTGCTAGATGATATTTCAAGAATAAAATTCCATTAGTACCTAATGTTTAGCAACAACAAGAAATACTACAGACTCTTACAAATGTTAGACATTATACAAGGATAGGTAGACCTCCCAAAAGATGTTTTCCTTCTTTATATTCTATTTTATTAATTATTGTTGGTGAACCAAAAGGATTTGAAGAGTCTATGTAGGTTGATGCCAAAGAAAAGTGGGGGTGAGAAATGAAAGAGGAGATGAATTCCTTGTTGCAAAATCAAACTTTGGATTTAGTCAAATTGTCTGTAGGTAAAAAGCTTTGCCAAATAAATGGGTTTACAAGCCGAAAGGATGAAAGAAAAAACATAAGGCAAAAATGGTGGTAAAAGGATTTGCATAGAATAAAGGTATTATTTTTTATGAATTTTTTCTCTAGTTGTAAAAATGACTTCAATTAGAATTGTTTTGAGTATTGTGGTTGTAGAAGACTTGCATCTTGAACTGCTAGATGTGAACAAAACATTTCTCCATGGATATTTGAAAGAATAAATTTCAATATGCAACAACCACATGGATATGAATTCAAAGGTAAAGAGGATTTAGTGTCTAGATTAAAGAAGAGTTTGCATGGCCTAAAGCAAGCACCTTGTCAATGGTATTTGAAATTTAATAGATTTAAATGAAACACACACTTATATTGAGAGGAGAGGTGAGTCAATATAGATCAAACTTTTATTTTATAAAATTAATCAAGCACAACAATAGTACCTCAAAAATTAAGTATCCATAGCAATAACATACATGCAAGATCTATCAATTAAGAACGCAGGAAGAACACATGACTTTATATGGAAACCCTTATTAGAGAAAACCACAGAAAAATATTGCTTGTATAAATATTCTTACAAATTTTGTAGGCACCAACCCCCTAGAGACTTCAATCCCCACCATTGATCACCAACCCAGTAAGAGACGCCAATCTCTTCTAATAAGAAGCTCCAACCTCTAGATCTCCTCAATTAGGAGGCTCCAACCTCCAAGTGAATAATATGATAATTTTTTGCAATCTTCTCTTAGATTTTCCCTTAACAACATCTCACAAATTTGCAATACTATCACTCATAAATTTGCAATATAGTCTTTAATATTTATGCTCATAGAAACACCACGATCTTTTTATTCTTTCTCTTTTCTTCTCACAAAATTGATGTTAACACCCTCTCATAAATTTTCTCACATATCTTTTGTAAATATTCTCAAATATATTTTTATTTCTTCTCTTCATATGAATAATAATCTTTGAAATTGATTGATTTTAACCCTCTCACAACCTTCTATTTATACCTTCCAAAATTCCTTTTCACCCAAGGGAGACAACTCCTCCAAGAGGGTTCAAACTACTAACAATTTTTTTTGCTTATTTTATTGTATTTCTCAAGGTTGTGCATATTTTTCTAGGGGGTCATCCCTCTTTCAAAAATATATATATTTTTAATTTAAATATCCCCAACTTGGGGCAGCACCTAGAGGGGGTTTGTCCCTATTTAATTTTGCATATATTTTTGTTTTTTACAAATCCTTCTCTAAAGGGGTGCTAGACATGGTTCGACCCATGTGTACATAATAAATTAGTATTTTTCCATTAACTCCTCACTATTTACAAGCCCTTTGACATCAATGAAAACATTTTTCCAACAATCTCTCCCTTTGTCATTGATGGTAACCCTACAAATAAATAATCTTCTATAGCGACGAAAATTGTCACCCTTGACAATTTCACAGTAGGTTTACCTCCCCCTTGTGTACTTGGACCTAATTATGCATTAATTGCCAATTTTATAATCATCTTTGAAAAATCAAACATGGGAAATGAAATTATGCATTTAATAATTTTCCCTTGACACTTTTTATCCCAAAAAAGAAGGAATCTAGTCTAGGGCGCACTGCGCCCTAGACCAACAATTTTCACTCCAAATTTGAATATCTCAATGTCGGTAATTTATTATTTTAATTTCCAAATTCAATTGTTGGCTATTGGCATTTTACTTTTGGTAAATTAAATGAATTGTATATAAATACTAGTCATTTTCATTATTTGAAACACTAACGAGAGCTAGCACTTTAATTGAGAAAATTGGAAATCCTAAAATTAGTCAAGGGAAAAATTAGCATCATTATTACAACACTTTCATCAATCAAGTGCAAGCTTGCAAGACATCGAGAAGAATGAAGTAATTTATGTGCAAGGAGCAATCATAATCAATCATGCCAAATCATGAAGATGTATGGAGTTATCATCTACATGCTAGTTGCAACATTCCATTATGTTTTATGAGCTAACCTTTTGCAGGTCTATCAAGAAATCAAGGCATCCATCAATAAAATTGTTTGTGGCATCTCTTCTCCAAGGGTTTTCACATCAAGGTAACATTATCATTTTAGTCAATTATTATTGTTTTGGTCTCTGCCCATCCTAGGGCATGTCCTCTTGATCATCATAAATCACTATATGTGGAGGTAGGAATACCAACACAGTGTTTGAATTATGCAAGCCCCTATAAAACATAACATTTCCCCTATTTTCATGTGTGTAGATTAGATCTAGAGGTTTCAGTAGGTGATAATCTCAAGAAACAAAGTGTAGAACTAAATCAACATCTCAAAACTTTCAAATTTGGAAAAGGATCAAGATAGTCTAGGGTGCACTATACCCTTGTCCTTGAAAATTAGGCCCAAATTTAAATCACAGGTTCCTCTGTGTGTTTCAATCTCAAATCGGAAGCCATTTTGTTACTTTTTTTCTCTATGCAATAAATTACATTTTCAAATCTAGGGTTGTATGTCAAATAGGCTTATCAAATCACACATCAAATTTACCACAACACAACATTAAAAACAACATAAAACCTAGGAGGTTGGTTATCCCTCGTGGTAGCAAGCTAATCATAAAACCCTAGTCAATTTATGTTTAATGTTGAGTTAGGTGAAAAGGAGATAATCTTTGTTATCCTATTTGGATCTAGGATCACTTTTCCTACTCAAAACCTTGCAATGCAACAAGACCATACTTCTCCCCCTGACTGAAATGCTCCCCCTAACTGACATGCTCCCCCTTACTCTACATCTCCCCCTTTGACATCAATGGAAAAAGCATCTCAAGGCTAAAAGATAATACAATGAATAGCTCCCCATAAACACATGCTTCTTTTGAAGCATTTAGTGACTAGATGAGAGTGATATAACTCCTAATTTATACCTTAGGTACTTAAAAGTCTCTTTTAGTAGTGGCTTTATGAAAATATCCATAATTTATTTTTCTATAGAAACATATTCTAAATTCAATTGTTGATCAACCACCTTCTCTCTTAGGAAATGATGTTTGATCAAAATATGCTTCATCCTGGATTGCATAACTAGATTTTTCAAGATGCTTATTGCACTTGTATTATCACATAATAGGGAAATGAGATGATCATATTCAACCTTGATGTTCTTCAAATTTTGATTCATCCAAAAGACTTAAGTGCAATAAGAATTTGCTACAATATACTCCATTCTGCTATAGACAATGGAACTAAAGCATGTTTATTAACCATGATACAAAATTATTGCTAAAAAATAATGTGAATAGAAGGAAATAGGGTTCCACCTTTTAGGAGATGGAACTAGGGGATATGACCTATTTCACCCTTAGTTCATTCAAGGAAACCCTAGAGATCTCAACCTAATGATCCAATTAGGAAAAGAGATTGCTACAAGGTCTCCTTAGGTGTGATTTAAAGGGGGCTCACCACTAAGAAAATGCTTAGAAAGAAAGGAATGAAAGAAATATGCAAATCTAACTATATGACCTAGAAAATGGAATTTGAAAGCATGTAACTAGACTGATAAATAGAATAAAACAAAGAAGTACCCAGAGAAATGAAGATGACTAAGAAAGGCCTAAAAACCCTAAAAATTATTACTTTTAAGGTGTACTGGGACTCATACACTAGCCTGGGTGATTTAGTCCCAATTTAGGGTTTTTGGGCAGGATCTGCAATCTCTAGGTGACTAATCAGGATCCTCTAAAAACTAGTAAAATTCATGTACTAGGACTCATACACCCACATTGTTGCAAAGTGTCCCAAAAAGGTGAAAAGTGTCCCAGGAGCATAATTTTCAACTAAAAATTTGTGAGCCTTTGTAGATGGATTAAATAATCACTTTCCCATTGGTTTCATGTAAATAGGTTGGATATCTTGCTCTAGATCTAAGTTTCCATGAGCCTTGAAAACTTCTTATGACAACTTTTACAACTTTGCAATCTTGGTACTTTTGGAGGCTTCAAATACACTTTTTCTTCAACCTATAAATGTGCAACATACAAAGAGAGGAAAAAAATGTTGTTTTGTTAGGGAATGGGGGTTTTCCTTGGTCAAACCTCATTTTGGTAATCAAACCTTAATGAGAAATGAAGCATGAATGAAATGAAACATGAGACATAAGATGAAACAATAGAACCTTGTTTGAAACCTTGTAGATCTACAAACAAGCATAAAGTAGCCTCAATAGATGTAGATCTTGATCATGATTATTAATGAAAGATATTGCCTTTGAATACTTGAATTGATCTTAAACAATACATCACAACATTAACTCAAAACCACATGCATGATGCATCAATCCTTTGACATGATAATGGATCTTGAATGTTGTAACAATCTTCTCCAAATTTTCTCTTGAATACTCTATAATACTCTTGTGAAATCTTATAATGCTTGACTCAATTTCTAGGTGAAAAAATGATTTGAAACCTTAATTACATAGGCGTTCCATCTAATTTATCATTTATTAGATCCTAAATGTTGACATTCATCAAATTTGAATTGAAAATGTTGATTTCCCTCTCAAAACCCTAAAAAGGGGTCAAATGGGACTCATATGCCCAAGGTGGCATATAGGTCCCACCTAGGGGGACTCATACGCCCAAGGTGGCGTATGGGTCCCGCCCTAGCTTTTCGGGTTGAGGAAATGTTGTGGGGTTAGAATATTAAGTGTATTTATTGAATATGTCAAGATTTTGGTTTAAATAGGCCTTGGGATGCATAATAAGGAGTCTTAGGGGCCTATTAATGATTTTTCAAAGGTCATAAATGCAAGAAGGCCCAAAGCTTAGTGTGAAGATGTAAATAAATACTTTACAACACTAAATTAAGGAAAAAATTAGGTCTATTTAGTTAAAAAGGACCCTAAACTTAATGTGAATGTGGAAAACACATTACAACACTAAATCAAGGTCATATTAGGCTCAATTTAAT
>VDFB02190532.1:0-19251 GCA_007258455.2 Sequoia sempervirens
CAGAATTGATTTAATCTGATCCGTACTATGAAGCATGCTGCAAGGAACCACAATGGTGTGTGGAGGATGTATTTCGATGGAGCCTGCAGCCAAGAAGGCAATGGAGCTGGGATAGTATTTGTTTCCCCTGAAGGTAATACATTTAAGTATTCATTCTTGTTAACTTTTGAATGCACGAATAATGTGGCGGAGTACGAAGCTCTGTTAACTGGATTGAATATAGCGGTGAAGCATAAAATAAAGTTGCTAGCTGTTCTAGGAGATTCAGAGTTAGTTATTTCGCAAGTTAAGGCGAAGTATACCGCAAAAAATAAAAGATTAAAGCAATACATAAATGCTGTATGGGATACAATAGAATTGCTTGATGCTTTCTCGATTGAGTGGGTGGATAGATCGAAGAATATAATGGCAGATTTTCTAGCTAATGTAGCATTGAAGAGAGATGATATTACACTGGCAGGAGTGTCACAAATTGAATTCAAAACAAGGCCTGCTATGCCTGATAATGTATATAGCTGGCAAGTTTTTAATGATGACATTGATCTTTTAAAATTCCTTCACTGTATAGACCAGTATGAAGCTCAAGAGATTGATTTCAATGCCTTTGTTGAAGAAATTGATGGAAAAGAGACAGTCTTTGGAAAAGAGATCTTGCAGCTTAAAACAAATAAGATTCCTAAAGGCTTGGTGGCATTGGAGAGGGTATATGATGGAAGTGATTGGTCCTTAATAAAGCAAACACCAGTTGGAAGGGATGACATTGAAGAAATTAATTTGGGAACAAAGATGGCACCAAAAAAGGTGTACATAGGTAAAAAGATCAGTCCTACAATTAGAAAAATGTTGATTGAATTGTTGAGAAAGTATAAACATGTATTTGCTTGGTCTTATGAAGATTTGAAAGCATATAGAGAAGACTTGTTTCAGCATGAAATACCATTGAAGCCAGATGCTAAACCATTCAGACAAAAGAAAAGGCCGATAAATCCAACTCTAGAACCTAAAATGCAGGAGGAGTTGGTGAAGCTTAGAGATGGTGGAATCATTAAGCCAATTAGACATTCAACCTGGGTGTCAAATCTGGTCCCTGTCAGAAAGAAAAATGGAGACATTAGATTATGTGTAGATTTCAAAAATTTAAACATACGGTCTCTTAAGGATAATTATCCTTTGCCTAAAATGGAGGCCATATTGCATAAGGTGACTGGCTGTGAATTTTTGTCTATGATGGATGGATTTTCAGGGTATAACCAGGTCAAGGTTAAAGAGTCTGAGCAATACAAAACAACATTCACAACCCCTTGGGGAACATATGTTTATCTGAGGATGCCATTTGGTCTCACTAATGCAGGGGTGACTTTTCAAATAGCCATGGATGTGGCCTTTGCTGATTTGATCAATGTTCTCATGGTGGTGTATCAAGATGATCTCACTACTTACTCTAAGAAGGTTGAGGATCATGTTCATCATTTTGAAAAGGTATTTATAAGGGCCCTTGAATATGGTATTACCTTAAACCCCAAGAAATGTAATTTTGCTATCACAGAGGGTAAGCTTTTGGGGCACATTGTTTCAAAGGAAGGGATTAGGATAGACCCTGAAAGGGTGGAGGCTATTGATAAGACCCTTGTCCCTAAAACTGTTAAGGCGATACAATCATTCTTTGGACAAATAAATTTTGTTAGAAGGTTTGTTTCTAACTTTGCTGAGATTGTCAAACCAATATCAAAAATGTTAAAGAAAGGACAAAAGATAGAATGGACTGCAGAAGCTTTGGAAACTTTTGTGTCTATAAAACGAGCTATCAAGGAGGCTCCTGTTCTTAAGTCGCCTGACTTTTCAAAATCTTTCCAGATTTTTTCATTTGCCTCAATGCATACTGTTGCAGCTGTCATGCTACACAAGAATGAAGACGGCTATGAGCAGCCCATATCTTTTTTCAATAAATCATTACAGGGTTCCGAACTAAAGTATGATATAATGGAGAAGCAAGCATTCGCGTTAGTGAAAGTTGTAAAAGCTTTCAGGCCATACTTGGTTGGAGCAAAGGTAGTTGCTTATGTTCCTCATGCAGCTGTCAAAGATATTCTGACACAATCTGAAGTAACAGGGAAAAGATGCAAATGGATCAACAAAATCCAGGAATTTGACTTGGAAATTCAAATTACTAAACTGGTCAGAGGTCAGGGTTTAGCTAAACTAATGGCAGAAGCAAATTTTGAAGCAAATCAGATTTGTAATGTAGAAGGAGAAGATGTAATTGCGAGCATTGAGCATACTCAATGGTATGCAGATATCATGCATTATCTTAAACATATGAAGTGTCTAGAAGGATTGAATGATAACCAGAAAAGAACGCTGAAGTTGCAGGCGTCAAAATATGTTTTTATGGATGGGGATTTATTTTGGAAAAATAGGGATGGTGTATTATTATTGTGTTTGGATGAGTTTCAAGCTAAACATGTTTTGAGTGAAATGCATGAGGGAGTATGTGGAGGACATTACTTAGCAAAGACAACAGCGCATAAAATTCTCAGGGTAGGCTATTATTGGCCTACAATTTTTAATGACTCTTTTGCATATGTGAGAAAATGTGAAGCTTGCCAAAAGTTCTCTAGGAAATTGAAATATCAGGGAGCTTTGCCATTAAGACCTTTGTAGGTTGATGCCCCTTTTCATCAATGGGGAATTGATTTCATCAGAGAAATACAAGAAAAATCAAGTGGTGGGCATAGGTGGATATTGGTGGCCACTGATTATTTCACCAAGTGGGTAGAGGCCATCCCAACTAAACAAGCTACAAGTAAGGTGGTGACACAGTTCCTGATGGATAATATTATTACTAGATTTGGTACACCAATGAGGTTGATTACTGATAATGGGATGTGTTTTAGATCGGATGAATTTAGAGGCTTTTGTAGCACATATGGTATTGCCATTTCTTATGCAGCCCCTTATCATCCACAGGCTAATGGACAAGAAAAATCTAGTAATAAGAGTCTTCTAAAGATTATAAGAAGGATGTTAGATCAAAATAAGAAGGCTTGGGATTCAAAATTAAGATTGACTGTATGGGTTGATAGAATTACGGTGAAGAAGGCAATTGGGAAGTCCCCATTTGAGTTAGTGTATGGAACACAGCCCAAGATGCCCTTGCAAAACTTGTTACCTATTTACAGGTTTATTCTTCAGGAAGATTTAGATATTCCTGAACCCTTGGATGAAAGAATGGAGCAGCTAGCTGAATTGGATGAAATGAGGAGAGTGGCTCAAAATCAAAATATAAAGTTGCAAAAGCAGATGAAATATTTATTTGAAAAAAAAGAAAAGGATAGGAAATTTGGAGAAGGTGATTTGGTATTGATGTGGAATGCAAGGTGCCAGGAGAAGGGAAAACATGGGAAGTTTGAAGCCTTATGGCTAGGGCCTTTTGTGGTGGTTGGAAAGAAAGGCGAAGACTCATACTATTTGCAGAATATGGTTGGTGAAGATTAGGAATTGCCTGTACATGGGCAATTTCTGAAATATTTTTTCTCTTGAAGTAATACAGAGGATTAAAGGTTGCCAGTGCATGGACAACTTTGATGGTCCCTTCTTTGGAAATTTATTCCATGCATAATAGTTTAGGAAGCAAAAAGGAACAAAGATTTTAGCAGCTGATGGAAAATCCCTAATCTTCCTTCCTTTCACAACAAATTTTCCATGTACAGTAGTATAGGGTATCATTCATTGCCATTTCCATTTGTTCCATTCTTCTTACATGTTCCATCACTTTGAGTTTGGTCTGCTCACCCAGAAATTTGAATCCTTGCAATGATCTCACTATCATTCATCCCCAGATGGAGCCACTATTAGAACTGTAAAATTTTGAATTTTTTACATTCTATTGCATCCAAAAGTTCTGGCATTGAGTCATCATCATAGCGACCGCTAAGTTCCTCCTTTGTATTGTCTTGTTAGTTTTCTGTCATAAAGCCATTGAATCCATCATCTTTCATTTTTCATTGGAAGACCCTAATCGGTAAGACATTGTAAAGTCTCCCGACGCGGTTTTTCTTACCTAATATATAGTTTGTTGCGTACTCATCGAAGGTGACACCTGCTTGTTTCAGCGACAAAAGGAATCATTTCGGCAAAGGGGAGTCATTGTCGGAGTGAAGTCATGGCGAATACAGTGTGTTTCGCCGACCGATGCATGTGGAAGTTTATCGCTCAAAACAAAGGTGTTTGGGAAAATGTTTCGGCGAACTAATTTTTTCTTGCTGATAGGCATCCTGAAAAAAGTATATCGGCATATGTTGGGGCATCGGTCTGATGTCGGGGCGAAGACAATATGTCATACCGACTAATGCATAAAGGGGTTGTTTCGGCCAGACTAATTGATATCGGTATGAACTCATAACGAAATCATTTTGTTTTACCGATTGACTTGCAAACAGATGTCTTGGTATGACTTATGTGCATCGGGGAAGGTCTAGGCGAAGGGGCCATTGTTTGGCCGAACTAAGTTCAAAGGTATTTCAAACCTATTAGTGAGAAGCTATGGAGTCTTGCCGATTCAAATCTTATGCCGATGGAGATATGCATCACCGGGAGAAGAACTTGTCGGCATAAGTTTCACCGAAGTATAAATACTATACCGACAAATGGTTCGGGGTGAGTTTTTCCGAATAGGAGTAATCTGGAGGAGTGATTTTGGTAGGACATTTGGTGTCAGTGTAAGTTTTCCCAAAGGTTCATTGTCTTGCCGAAAGTATTGTTTCAATGGTTGGGTTTATTTCTTCGGTGAGAAAACTTGGTGGACGTGTCGAAATGAGAATTCATCGGTGAAAGGGTGATTTTTTCTTAGTGAATGAAAATACATTGAAAATTACATATCGGTAAGATGCAAAGATATCTGCATAACATCTCCCCAACTTTGATAGTCACGGCGAAGCGGGTGAAATGAAGATTGTATCGGCAACAGTACAAATTTGTCTTAGCAACCCAATGTAAATAAAGACTTTCGGTGAAACAAGATGAAGTCTGCGAGAGGTTTCCCCGACATCTGCAGGTTATAGTGAAGAACATAAAGATAAAGGATTTCAATCGATGTGAATAACATTAATGTCTCAGCGATTGGAAAATGCTTTGAAGAATACATATCGGTATTGTTCCATGATATCTATGAGACGTTTCCCCGACTTTGAATTGTCACAGTGACATGAAAAGTAGAAGCATTTGTCATCAAGTTGATTCTAGGTGTCGATAAGACCGCAAAGTGTCTTGGTGAATGATGAAATAAAATGTTGAAAAGGATTTCTCACTCTTATTATTTGAATTTTCTCATAGAAAGGATATTTGATGCTTACATTGCCGCCTAAAGGTGGCTTCATTTGTGCTTCATTAATGGAGATGGGATAAAACAAGAATGACAAGTAGGGTATTTTAATCAATTCTTCATTTCAATTCATTGCCGGTGAATTGGCGAAGCCAACAAGAGAAATCAACACATTTTTTTTCACCAGGAACTCGTCGCACACTGTAAGTAATCGCTTCTCTGCTTCTGCCTTTGATTCCTTTAAAACGGAATCTTCCTCGGTCCTAGAAAGGGTATGGGTAGAAACTTGGCAGAGCAGCTCTAAGGGAAGCAAATAAATGGAATGCATACGTATACGAAGGCACTGAAAGGAAGCTAAACCAAGACCTTATTGATCAACTACCTAGTTCGGGGCCTAAAGCTAGAAGGTCCGCACAGCTTAGGGAAGAAGTTGACAAGTTGGATGAAAAATGCAAGTTCATAGGTGATGTTTGGACTACTATAAGAGGGTATGAGCTTTTCAATTTCCACTAATAGGATGACTCCGCTTTGAGCCACCAGAATCCATGGAAGCTGAATGAAATTGGTGCGCCCTAATGTATTTGTTAATGTTGAATTGGTAAAATTGCTTGCTAATCATTATGATCCAAAGCATAAAGAAATATGTGATCCTTCTCGAAAACCACAGATACATGTGTCAAAAGAAGGAATTGGTGAGGTTTTTAAATTGGAAGGATTTTTCGATGAGGAAATCAATTGTGAAGAGTTGCAAAAGGAATTTTTTAGAATGGATACAAGTGACAAGGGTTGGAGGTTACCAATTCACAGGGTTAAATAGGGTAACAAGCCAGAACCTCTAGAAGATAGTGAGGTGCCTCCTTATCATGTAGATTTGTTTGAACCCTATATGAAATATACATATTTTTCAGTGTGTCAGGTGTTGGGGATGGATGCCCCAGAATTCATGTTAATGGTGCCAATGGTCATTGCAACAGACATTCAATATCACAATTCTAGGCTATTTGATTATGCTTCATATATTTATAAGGAGCTTGACTCAGGATTGATGGCTATAAAGGGTGGAGCTTCCATTGTTCACCTCAGAAACTATTCATTGTTGATGCATTTAGTGCTATATTTTGGACAAGAGCTAGGGGTGTGGCCTCCGAAAATGAGAATTTCTCAGACTGGTAAGGAGGGTGAAGCATTGCCTGTTCAGTTGTGGACTGCCATTTGGGACAACAGGTTTGCTGGTTCTAGTTTTATTCATTTTGAGGAGTATTTTGTAAAGACATTGTATAAATTGTATCATTATCCTTGTAATCATTCATTGACTGATGAGATCAAAAGTTTCCTTCGGCCTAAAGATTTTAATGGGCCAATTGACCATAACTGGGGAGATTGGTATTGTTTAGAGGGAGCTACTATAATCAAAGTGTATGGATTTGAAGATGCTCCTTTCATTCTGCCAAGGACAGTTCCAAATAGGGTTGCATACTTGGAAATTGTCAGACAAATGGATTACAGTAGTGTGATGCATTTCAGTTCTTTTGGGAAGCGGGCATTTATGCCTAGTACTTTATGCTTTGGTGATTTCACTGTGTTGGCTAAAGAGGGATATAATTCAATTCTTGACAGATTGTTGCACTATAACATGAAAAGAGGACCAACCAGGAAATACTTTGACCCTGAGGGGTATATTCATTTAGCCAAAGAGAGGATTAATTTTGGAGGGTATCAGCATGTACCGTATCCTTTTGATGATATGATCATAAATCTAGATGAAGATGAAGCAGAAAGGGTAGTTGAAAGGTATAATCAAGGGCTACAAGATACTGAGTTGTTGTCTTCTGGAGATGAAGAAGCACCAAAAGTTGATGTGCCACAGGGTAAAGCAGAAAAGGTATCTAGAATGAGGACTTAGCAATATGTCTGCCCAGTCAGAGAACAAAGTATTGAAAGTGGTGATGTTGATGCTAGGCATATAGAGTACAAATCCTTTGTTTCTGATGATGAGTTTATACATTCCCCTGAAGTTCAAAGCATTCTTGTACAAGCAGAAGGGGAAGGAGATAAGAGAGAATGTTGATGATATCACTTCTGGAAATGAGGAACAATTGTTGGCTCAATTGAGAAGATGTGTGGATGATGAAATGGAAAATATGACTCCAGAAGTGGGGAGGAAAATGTTGGAGGATGCTGGTGTTATGATATTTCCTGGTTTAGATTTGAATTTTGCATTGGTTTTTGATAGCTTCTTGAAGGGTAGTAATGCTACTCATAAGCTTGATAAGGAAAAGGTGACAGAAGTATATACAGGCTCCAAGTATAATACTGATGAGGGATCAATGTTGATATGGGCTTTGTACCCACCCCACAGGAAATTAGTGGTACTTGATACAGAGAAGGCATTTGGCGATGTCTTGACTTTAAAAACTGGAGAAGCTGATCCTGTTGCTACTGCTGATATTGGGGTAAATATTGCAAAATTGAATAAAGCACATATTCAATTATTGATAAAAGAAAGAGAAATGTATAAAGCAAATAATGAGAAATTGCTGAGAGAAAATGATAGACTCAAAGACTTGGTTGGTGTTTCAATGGGAACAACCAAAATGATCACTCAAGGAGAGAGCTCTCAAGCAAAAGACCACTGGGTAGGGCCAGGTGCTTATTCTCAGGGAAAGCATGATGCTATTGCTGCAATTATCAAGAAGAGGCAGAATCATTTGACATCCTGGTTGAACAAATTGTGGGGAAAATATTCTCATACTCTTGCTGCATTGAAGGAGCACACAAGGATGGATAGATGAATCATGGAGAAATTTCATGAGTTGGCTCAAAGTGATGAAGCTAGCAGTTTTGCACTTGAAGCTGCTAATCACATAATCAATCGCCATCAAAATTTCTATGATGAATTGCAAGGAGATGAACAGGGGTTAATTGCAGCTGCTGAGAAAATTGTAATTCCATTTTCTGATGATAATGGGGATTTGAAAGAGGCCACCAGGTGGAAAAATGAATGTGATTCAATGTTGAATTAAATCATGAAGGTAGCTTCTGTAGATGATACAACATTGGAAGAAGTGAGTAAGCAAAATGAGGAAATGGTCAAAATGGAAGTTACGGTCTAGAATGTTGTTGGAGATGTGGACACGTATGAGCGCCAGGATTATTTGGATCACCTCAACAAGACTCACTTGTGGCTAAATAGAGCCTAACTATTTTCTATCTTATGTTTTATAATTTGTATTTTCTATTTCTGAAAGGATGCGTCCTTTCATATTCTCAATGTATAAATGTCTATTTTGAAAACAATATGGAGATATAGATAGAAGAGGATAGAGAGTAGAAAATACGGTGGAACACCATGTTTCACAGGGTTGAGACTATGTTGTATGTTTTGAAGCCATGGAAATATCAATGAAAATCATCTGATTTGCTGGAAAATTCTGGTGTCAATTGTTGTGTTATGCCTATTGAAAGAATTATTTGAGTTGTCTCTAAAATTGATGTTTCTTGGTTATTTAGATCAACATAACAATTTTATGTCTAGTTTATCAGTACGTATTTTTTGTATTTGTGTGATTGGTTGATAGGTTCTTTCAAGGAAGGATTAAATCCTTTTGATTAATCACAGTAATTAGGGAATTTCATTTAGATCAGTAAGAAGAACTCAATAATCACAACCTTGCAATTTTACACTGGTTATAAATAAATTTTCCAAACAATTTGAATGAATCCAGAAAGAAGTCAGTTGTCTATGATTTCATTTGACTCCGCATATTATATAAGGCACTGGTCTCATTGTTTCCATCATTTAGTTTTATTCATATTTTTTACTTCTGTTAACTGAGCATATTAGGGTTTAGTTTTGAATGCTGGTATACAATATATACCAATTTTGTTTTATTTTGTCCATTTCAATTTGCCATCTTGGACAAATCATTGCATGAAGATAAGATCAATAGTCAAATTTGCCTCATTTATTATAGGTACACCCACCTAGGTCTAGCAGTGCCTAGAGAGTATAAGGTTTAATTCTTTCAAACCTTGTTCTGTTACCCTAAAACGTGGTGAAAGCTTGGCAACCTTTCATGGTTCAAACCTGCATTTTTGAGAGATAACAAATTGGTGACTCTGCTGGGGATAACAAAGAATCTGCGCCTTAATCATAGAGTCAAAAGCCCTATATACAGACTCCACTAGGAATACCAAGTAACAATCTTTTTCTCACTTTCAAGAAAGTGAGTGGCGACTCTAATTAAGTATTGCAATATGAATGGAAGAAGATCTCAATTTAGGGGAGGTCATTCTGGAGCTCCTCCTGGTAATAGTAAGTGGACGCATAAAAATGATAAGGCTGATAAGGGTAAAGGGAAAAGTGAGGATATGTGCTTAACAAATAAAGATAAATCATCGATACCGTTTGGTGAGAACTGTTGTGACACATGGAAAGATAATTCATCTGAAGATCCATGTACCCCAGAAGATCAGAGAAATCCTTTTTACAATCCTCAAAAAAATGTTGAATTTGAAGCTAGATTTGAAGCCGAACGACTCAAAGTTCAATATGAATATGACCAAAAAATGGAAGGTAATCAGAGTGGACTTGCTAATCAGGAAATTCAACAAGAAGATTATGAATCTTTAAGTTATGAGGAAATTAGGGCACGGTATGAATCTCAGAGAAAAGAAAGGGAAGAGCAAGAAAAGGCCCAAATGATTCAAGCAATGAGGGAATTCAAACTGTAGAAAGCTCAGAACATTCCACACACATTTTCTTTTCCTCCAAAATATGTACCACCCCATACATAGGGCAATCATGGTGCGGGGTATTCTGAACCACCAAGGATTCCTCACCATCAAATTGGGAATCAATATAGACAGCCAAATCGTCCACCTTATGTTCCCACACAACATCCAAATAATTATCCACCTCCTGGTTAGCATCATGTGCCACTACAAAATATGTAGTACAATAATCCTATGTACCAATATCAACACCCACCTAATCCTCCTCATTATCAATATACAACCATGATCAGACAATTTGATCTAGCAGGGTTTCAATTATACCCATATCCCATGGACAACAGTTGGAGAGGTTTAGTACCCAAGTTTACAGGCAGTAATGCAATCATTGTTGAGGATCATTTAAGAAGTTTCAATTCTTTCATTCAAGATTTGGATGTACCTTATGAAGATTTGCATATGAGATTGTTCATGATGTCTCTTGTTGAAGAAGCTAGGGACTGGTTCAATAGCCTGGCAACAGCTTCTATTTATTCTCTCCAGATATTTCAAGACCAATTCCTTGAACAATTTGGGAATTTGAGTGCACTAGAAGCTGCTCTCCATGAACTAATGCGAATTCAGAAAGGTCAGAATGATTCAATCTTTGATTTTAATAGAAGATTCAATAAACTATAGAATAGAATACCTCCAGGATCAAAGTTACCTGATTCTGTAGCATTAAGTGTTTACCTGAATGCATTTGACCCTAAAACATGGTATGAGTTGAGAAATAGGTTCCCAAGGGACTTAACTGAAGCACAAAAGATAGCATTAACAATAGAGAATAACAGAAAAGCTGCTGGGATAATAAATAAGAGAGACAACCCTCGAGTTCCTCAACAAAATAATAATTATCAATATAAGCAGGAGAACACATATAGAAATGAAAGACCAAGGCCGAGGTTACATGACATGCCCTATAACACAAACTGGAAGGATGGGAAACCCATAATAGATAGGCCTGGAAGCAAAGAAACTCCTAATCCATTGAAGAAGAAGGGAACGTATGTGGTAAATAGCAATTATTTTTGTGAGGCTTGTGATAAGCCACATTCCCCTGAATATTGTGTTGTAGCCCAGAGAATGCAAGAAGAAGGATTGCTAATTGGAGATGATGGGGAAGATCATACGATCTACTTGACTTCAAATGCTTCTCATCATGTTGAGGAGAGGTACTCATCTTCAGAGGAGGGAGGTTATGAGTATGACATTGCAGAACGAAGGTATAATGTACATATGGCTGAGCAGCATGTTTTTTTTTACTCTAAGGATGATTATGTAGAACCACAATCTGTTGAGGTGCCTACTCACAATAATGTGAGGAGACTTACTGAAGAAGAAATAGAAAAATTGACTGTTGCTGTAGTAGAAGAAGCCAAGAATAAATACTGGTTGAGGAACAGGACAGTAAATGAGAAGGAAGGTGTCCCTAGGGGTATCTTTATGAAAGATCAGAAAGTTGTGCAAGGAGTTTCAAAGAAAAATGAAAACAAACAACGTGAAGAAAGTAAACAAAATCTTGTCCAAAAGGATGCAGTAAAAGAGCTACATAAAGAAATTCAAAAAAATGATCAGTCAGGTAGAGGAGAAAAAGAAGTAAACAATGGAGAAACATTAGAACAGAAGAAAGTAGTTAAGGCAGAAGGTTCTTCTTTTGATTTTACTCAAGCCTTGTCTTAGGTAAAGATGTCTGTCCCACTTCTAGAAATGATGAAAATTAAGGAGTATAGGGATAGTGCAATGTAATTGATAACAAATGAGAGTGAAAAACATGTAAATAATGAAAATAAAATAGTTGCAAAAAATAAGCAAGATAAAGTAAACATCCCAGAAATCTGCTTGAGTAATGTATTGAAAAGTCCACCATAGGTTGATCCTTTCTTTATCACATTACTCATAAATAATAAATTATTGAGGAATTGTATGATAGATTCTAGTGTCACCATGAATATTATGCAAGTAGGAGTGATGAAACAACTAGGCATGTGGGTGGATACACATGAAGGAAAGTGTTACGCAATGGATAACTGACCTGTTCCTATGGTTGGTATAATGAAAGATGTAGAAGTCAAGTTAGCTGCCTACCCTCAAGTAGCTTACAATATTGATATAACAGTTATAGACACCCCTCCTCAATTCGGTATGCTTTTATCAAGGCAATGGACGACAGCTATTGGTGGAAATGTCCAGTTCGATCTGTCTTATGCAACCATTCCTATAAATGGCCAAGAAGTGAAATTATACAGGGAGTCAAGGATGAATTAGCTCATTGATTCTGTGCCACAAGACCAAATCAATTGCTTTTGTGATGTTGATCTTGGGAGTTTCAAAATAGAACCAACACAGCCACAATTGATTAATAGTGATCCTATTGAGAAGCATGCTGCAAGGAACCACAATGGTGTGTGGAAGATGTATTTCGATGGAGCCTACAACCAAGAAGGCAATGGAGCTGGGATAGTATTTGTTTCACCTAAAGGTAATACATTTAAGTATTCATTCTTGTTAACTTTTGAATGCACGAATAATGTGGCAGAGTACGAAGCTTTGTTGACTGGATTGAATATAGCGGTGAAGCATAAAATAAAGTTGCTGGCTGTTCTAGGAGATTCTGAGTTAGTTATCTCGCAAGTTAAGGCGAAGTATACAACAAAAAAAAAAGATTAAAGCAATATAGAAATGTTGTATGGGATACAATAGAATTGCTTGATGCTTTCTCGATTGAGTGGGTGGATAGATCGAAGAATATAATGGCAGATTTTCTAGCTAATGTAGCATTGAAGAGAGATGATATTACTCTGGTAGAAGTGTCACAAATTGAATTCAAAACAAGGCCTGTTGTACCTGATAATGTATATAGCTGGAAATTTTTTAATGATGACACTGATCTTTTAAAATTCCTTCACTGTATAGACCAGTATGAAGCTTAAGAGATTGATTTCAATGCTTTTGTTGAAGAAGTTGATGGAAAAGAGACAGTCTTTGGAAAAGAGATCTTGCAGCTTAAAACAAATAAGATTCCTAAAGGCTTGGTGGCATTGGAGAGGGTATATGATGGAAGTGATCGGTCTTTAATAAAGCAAACACCGGTTGGAAGGGATGACATTGAAGAAATTATTTTGGGAACTAAGATGGCACCAAAAAAGGTGTACATAGGTAAAAAGATCAGTCCTACAATTAGAAAAATGTTGATTGAATTGCTAAGAAAGTATAAACATGTGTTTGCTTGGTCTTATGAAGATTTGAAAGCATATAGAGAAGACTTGTTTTAGCATGAAATACCATTGAAGCCAGATGCTAAACCATTCAGACAAAAGCAAAGGCCGATAAATCCAACTCTAGAACCTAAAATGCAGGAGGAGTTGGCGAAGCTTAGAGATGGTGGAATCATTAAGCTAATTAGACATTCAACATGGGTGTCAAATCTGGTCCCTGTCAGAAAGAAAAATGGAGACATCAGATTATGTGTAGATTTCAGAAATCTAAACATAGCATCCCTTAAAGATAATTATCCTTTGCCTAATATGGAGGCCATATTGCATAAGGTGATAGGCTGTGAATTGTTGTCCATGATGGATGGATTTTCAGGGTATAACCAGGTCAAGGTTAAAGAGTCTGAGAAATACAAAACAACATTCACAACCCCTTGGGGAACATATGTTTATCTGAGGATGCCATTTGGTCTCACTAATGCAGGGGCAACTTTTCAAAGAGCCATGGATGTGGCTTTTGCTGATTTGATCAATGTTCTCATGGTGGTGTATCAGGATGATCTCACTGCTTACTCTAAGAAGGATGAGGATCATGTTCATCATTTGGAAAAGGTATTTATAAGAGCCCTTGAATATGGTATTAGCTTAAACCCCAAGAAATGTAATTTTGCTATCATAGAGGGTAAACTTTTGGGGCATATTGTTTCCAAGGAAGGGATTAGGATAGACCCTAAAAGAGTGGAGGCTATTGATAAGATCCTTGTCCCTAAAACTGTTAAGGCGATACAATCATTCTTTGGACAGATTAACTTTGTTAGAAGGTTTGTTTCTAACTTTGCTGAGATTGTCAAACCAATATCAAAAATGTTAAAGAAAGGACAAAAGATAGAATGGACTGTAGAAGCTTTGGAAGCTTTTGTGTCCATAAAATGAGCTATCAAGGAGGCTCCTATTCTTAAGTCGCCTGACTTTTCAAAACCTTTCCAGATTTTTTCATTTGCCTCAATGCATACTGTTGTAGCTGTCATGCTACATAAGAATGAAGACGGCTATGAGCAGCCCATATCTTTTTTCAGTATGTCATTATAGGGTTCTGAACTAAAGTATGATATAATGGAGAAGCAAGCATTTGCGTTGGTGAAAGCTGTAAAAGCTTTTAGGCCATACCTGGTTAGAGCAAAGGTAGTTGCTTATGTTCCTCATGCAGCTGTCAAAGATATTCTGACACAATCTGAAGTAACAGGTAAAAGATGCAAATGGATCAACAAAATCTAGGAATTTGACTTGGAGATTCAAATTACTAAACTGGTCAGAGGTCAGGGTTTGGCTAAACTAATGGCAGAGGAAATTTTTGAAGCAAATCAGGTTTGTAATGTAGATGGAGAAGATGTAATTGCGAGCATTGAGCATATTCAATGGTATGCAGATATCATGCATTATCTTAAACATATGAAGTGTCCAAAAGGATTGAATGATAACCAAAAAAGACCGCTGAAGTTGCAGGCGTCAAAATATGTTTTTATGGATGGGGATTTATTTTGGAAAAATGGGGATGGTGTATTATTATTGTGTTTGGATGAGTTTCAAGCTAAACGTGTTTTGAGTGAAATGCATGAGGGAGTATGTGGAGGACATTACTCAGCAAAGACAACAGTGCATAAAATTCTCAGGGCAGGCTATTATTGGCCTACAATTTTTAATGACTCTTTTGCATATGTGAGAAAATGTGAAGCTTGTCAAAAGTTCTCTGGGAAATTGAAATATCAGGGAGCTTTGCCATTAAGACCTTTGCAGGTTGATGCCCCTTTTCATCAATGGGGGATTGATTTCATAGGAGAAATACAAGAAAAATCAAGTGGTGGACATAGGTGGATATTGGTGGCCACTGATTATTTCACCAAGTGGGTAGAGGCCATCCCAACTAAACAAGCTACAAGTAAGGTGGTGACACAGTTCCTGATGGATAATATTATTACTAGATTTGGTACACCAATGAGGTTGATTACTAATAACGAGATGTGTTTTAGATCAGATGAATTCAGAGGCTTTTGTAGCACATATGGTATTGCCATTTCTTATGCAGCCCCTTATCATCCACAGGCTAATGGACAAGTAGAATCTAGTAATAAGAGTCTTCTGAAGATTATAAGAAGGATGTTAGGTCAAAATAAGAAGGCTTGGGATTCAAAATTAAGATTGGTTGTATGGGCTGATAGAATTATGGTGAAGAAGGCAATTGGGAAGTCCCCATTTGAATTAGTGTATAGAACACAGGCCAGGATGCCCTTGCAAAACTTGTTACCAATTTATAGGTTTGTTCTTCAAGAAGATTTAGATATTCCTGAACCCATGGAGGAAAGAATGGAGCAGCTAGCTGAATTGGATGAAATGAGGAGAGTGGCTCAAAATCAAAATATAAAGTTGCAGAAGCAGATGAAATATTTATTTGACAAAAAGGCAAAGGATAGGAAATTTGGAGAAGGTGATCTGGTACTGATGTGGAATGCAAGGTGCCAAGAGAAGGGAAAACATGGAAAGTTTGAAGCCTTACGGCTAGGGCCTTTTGTGGTGGTTGGAAAGAAAGGCGAAGACTCATACTATTTGCAGAATATGGCTGGTGAAGATCAGGTATTGCCTGTACATGGGCAATTTCTGAAACATTTTTTCTCTTTAAATAATGCAGAGGATTAAGGGTTGCCAGGGCATGGACAACTCTTGATGGTCCTCTTTGAAATTCTATTCCATGCACAGTAGTTTAGGAAATGAAAGGAACAAGATTTGCAAGTACATGGACAATCTTGATTTTCCTTCTTTTCAAATAAAATTTTCCATGTACAGTAGTATAGGGTCTCATTCATTGCCATTGCCATTTGTTCCACTCTGCTCACATGTTCCATTACTTTGAGTTTGGTCTGCTCACCCAGAAATCTGAATCCTTGCAATGATCTCACTATCATTCATCCCCAGACGGAGCCACTGTTAGAACTGTAAAATTTTGAATTTTTTACATTCTATTGCATCCAAAAGTTCTAGTATTGAGTCCTCATCATAAGCATCAGGGTCCCTCTTTGTATTGTCTTGCTTGTTTTCTGTCATAAAAGCCATTGAATCCATTAAGTCTTTCATTTTTCATTAAAAGACCCGAATCGGCAAGACATTGTAAAAGTCTCCCCGACCTGATTTTTCACTAATATATGTTTGTTGCAGACTATCGGTAGGACAATTTGCTTGTTTCGGCGACAAAAGGAATCATTTCGGCAAAGGGGAGTCATTGTCGGAGTGAAGTCATGGCGAATACAGTGTGTTTCACCGATCAGTGCATGTGAAAGTTTATCGCTCAAGATAAAGGTGTTCGGGAAAATGTTTCGGCGAACTAATTTTTTCTTGCCGACAGGCATCCTGAAAAAAGTATATCGGCATATGTTGGGGCATCGGTCTAATGTCAGGGCGAAGACAATATGTCATACCGATTAATGCATAAAGGGGTTGTTTCGGCTAGACTGATTGGTATCAGTATGAACTCATAACGAAATTATTTTGTTTTACCGATTGACTTGCAAACAGATGTCTCGGTAAGACTTATGTGCATCGGGGAGGGTCTAGGCGAAGGGGCCATTGTTTGGCCGAACTAAGTTCAAAGGTATTTCAAACTTATCGGTGAGAAGCTATGGAGTCTTGCCGATTCAAATCTTATGCTGATGGAGATATGCATTGCCGGGAGGAGAACTTATTGGCATAAGTTTCACTGAAGTATGAATATTATACTGATAGATGGTTCGGGGTGAGTTTTGCCGAATAGGTGCAATCTGGAGGAGTGATTTCGGTAGGACATTTGGTGTCGGTGTAAGTTTTCCCGAAGGTTCATTGTTTTGCCGAAAGTATTGTTTCAATGGTTGGGTTTATTTCTTCGGTGAGAAAATTGGTGGACATGCCGAAATGAGAATTCATCAGTGAAAGGGTGATTTCATTTTAGCGAATGAAAATACATCGAAAAGTACATATCGGTAAGATGCAAAGATATCTGCATAACATCTCTCCGACTTTGAAAGTCACAGTGAAGTGGGTGAAACAAAGATTGTATCAGCAAATTTTTCTTGGTGACCCAATGTAGATAAAGACTTTCTATGAAACAGGATGATATCTATGAGACATTTCCTCGACTTTGAATTGTCACAACGACATGAAAAGCAGAAGCATTTTTCATCAAGTTGGTTCCATGTGTCAGTAAGACCATAGAGTGTCTTGGCGAATGATGAAATAAACATTGAAAAGGGATTTCGCCCCAAATTTGAATTTTTCTCATTGAAACGAAATTTGATGCGATAGTGCCAATTTCAAAGGAGGCATCATTCGTGCTTCATTAATGGCACGATGGGATAAAATAGTAATGACAGTAGTGTTTTAATTAATTCCTCATTTTTGAATTGATTACTGGTGAATTGGCGAGCTAAACAAGAGAACCAAGACAATTTTTTAGTTTGAGGAGCTCAAGTAGAATACTGTAAGTAATTGCTTTTCTGTTTTTCATATTTTGATTCTGTAAGCTTGAAAAATGGAGTTTGCTGGTTTTGGAAAGGGTAAGGTTAGAAAACTTGGTGAGAGTAGTTAGTCGAAGGGAAAGAAACAAAAGACTAATACAGAGCATGAAGGCACTAAAAGGAAGCTAAACCAAGACCTTATTGATCAATTACCTGGTTCGGGGCCTAAAGCTAGAAGGTCCACATAGCTTAGGGTAGAAGTAGACAAGCTGGATGACAAATGCAAGTTCATACGCGATGTCTAGACTACTGTAAGAGGGTATGAGTTTTTCAATTTCCACTATCATAGGAGGAATTATTTTGAGCCAGTCTGTAATCCATGGAAGTTGAATGTAGGGAAATTGGTGTGCCCTAATGTATTTGTTAATGCTGAATGAAATCATGAAGGTAGCTTCTGTAGATGATACAACATTGGATGAAGTGAGTAAGCAAAGTGAGGAAATGGTCAAGATGGAAGTTACGGTCCAAAATGCTGTTGGAGATGCAGACACATATGAGCACCAGAATTATTTGGACCACCACAACAAGACTCACTTGTGGCTAAATAGAGCCTAATTATTCTCTATCTTATGTTTTATAATTTGTATTTTCTATTTCTGAAAGGATGCATCCTTTCATATTCTCAATGTATAAATGTCTATTTTGAAAACAATATGAAAATATAGGTAGAATAGGATAGAGAATAGAGAATATGGTGGAACACCATGTTTCACAGGGTTGAGACTATGCTGTATGTTTTGAAGCCATGGAAATATCAATGAAAATCATCTGATTTGTTGGCGAATTCTGGTGTCAATTGTTGTGTTATGCCTATCGAAAGAATTATTTGAGTTGTCTCTAAAATTGATGTTTCTTGGTTATTTAGATCAACATAACAAGTTTATGTCTGGTTTATTAGTATGTATTTTCCCTATCTATGTGATTGGTTGATAGGTTCTTTCAAGGAAGGATTAAATCCTTTTGATTAATCACAGTAATCAGGGAATTTCATTTAGATCAGTAAGAAGAACTCAATAATCACAGCCTTGCATTTTTATACTGGTTATAAATAAATATGCCAAACAATTTGAATGAATCCAGGAAGAATTCAGTTGTCTATGATTTTATTTGACTCTGTATATTATATAAGGCACTGGTCTCACCATTTTCATCATTTAGTTTTATTCATACTTTTTACATCTGTTAACTGAGCATTTTAGGGTTTAGTTTTGAATGTTGGTATACAATATATACCAAATTTGTTTTATTTTGTCCATTTCAATTTGCCATCTTGGACAAATCATGGCATGAAGATAAGATCAATAGTCAAGTCTGCTTCATTTATTATAGGTACACCCGCCTAGGTCTAGCAGTGCCTGGAGAGTAGAAAGTTTAATTCTTTCAAACCTTTTTCTGTTACCCTAAA
>VDFB02190533.1:0-11827 GCA_007258455.2 Sequoia sempervirens
TTAATTATTTAATGATTATAATATAAAGTTATAATGTTATATTATAACTTAAGTGATTCTTCTTGAGGGGTGCGCCATCATCAGAAGGGGCCAAATGGACATTTAAAATAATATTAAAATATTTGACTGAGACTATTGAAATAATAAAAGAATTAAAAGTCAATATTTTAATAAAACCCTATCTTTAAGGAAATCGCACTTTTCAGCATATTAGAGGATTTGCCTTGGGTTTTGAGCCATTATGTGATTATTGATATTGAAACTGGTCAAGTTTTGTCTGAGCACAGAACCTTAGGGTTTGAAACTCGAATTCCTTGGGGAACGAGCCATCTCCATTGGAAGCAATTCAGAGGGTGTGAAATACCACTTGATTTATTGCAGCAGAGGTTTCTTCATACAGGAGGAATCACAGAGCTTCAGAGGTTATTCGTTTTGCAGAGCTTCAGCATATCCAATCATTCAGAATACCTTCTATTCATCAAGGCGCATATTTCTTGTTATTCTGGAGACTGGAACATTGAATTTTGAGGAGGCCGTACATCATTTAATGCTGTTTCTGACAGGCCGTACCTGCTGTCAGGCCGTACCTGTTCAAGAGACGTGTTTCTTCTTCCTTTGAGAAACGCCTTCTAGATCTACTTCAATCCTTCATCACTGGAGGCGCCAACCATCTGGGAGTCAATTGGAATCAACATTCTGAGGGAGAAGGGCATTTATTATCTCAGCCGTACAGATCTGTACCTTCAGCTGTGGCAGAAATACCAGGTTTTTTACAATAAAAATCATTCTTTTATATTGCATGTCTGTAGAGGATTTTGTAATCATTCCAGAAGGACAAATAATAGACTGGTATTCTTATTGGCATCAGATATTCTTGTTATCAGAAGTAGAAGTATTTTATTTAAATTTATTTCTTATTTCCAAGCAAAATCGTACCATTTCTTTTATTGTTCAAAAAACTCAAAAATTGCAAAAAAACCAAAAACGTCAGAAAAACCTAAAAACTCAGTCAGAATCAGTATCAGGGGAAACTAGGGTTTCTACATTGACACCATGGCTTCGATGTGTACAAGAGTAAGCAATTTAATCATAACGATACACTATTATTTCCCATCAAAAATCTCTTGAAAGCAATAGAAAAGGCAGAATGCACTAATGTGATAAGTGGAGAGGTCAGGAAATATGTGATAACTGCATGCCTCACACGTTTGGCTTGGTAGTATGCTCCACATTATCTCCAGCTAAACGGCGACCCTTGGGCATGCACGAAAAACCATTAAATAATTATGATGCAGCTTTTGCACCACCCATACTCTACCCCTGCATAATTGAGAGATAAAATAAATCCTATCAAGATAAAATCCATGCCATCGCAAGACAACAACCTCAACTCCTGCAACTACACAGCCAATTTACATTTGTCTGTCTCTAAATAGGGATCAACCAACCGAGGCAAACGAAAGATCCGTCCCTCAGAAGTGAAAAGAATTGGAGTGCAGTCTGTGAGACGTTGCAACTGATGGCTTTCAGATGAGTAACATTTATTAGCAGAGATTTGTATGAGAGATTTCAGATCTGGTATTTACCTCTAGGTGTGGAAATGAATGGGATGCTCCCCTCTCTGAATGTGGAGTTCTATTTACATACAAGAGAGAAGTTGGAGTGCCTACAATTCGAACCCTCTATGTTGGAAGGATAATTCTGGTTGCTAGATTTGGTGGGTAAATCTCACAAGGATTTGATGCCTATGACACTTCCTCCTAATGCCAAGTGAGTTTGCAGTAAAAGTATTAAATGCTAATGCCAATTCTGTAACCATATTTGACATGAAACAATAATTGTAATTATTTTTCACTGGTTTTCCCAATTTACTATGAAACAACAAGCAATATTTGTGTAGGAGATTTGCTGCTTGCAGATACTTCCTATGGACAGAAAAAAAATAGCAGGAATGTTATCTTTCTTCGATCTGTTGTGATGTGGTTTTGTGTAATATTATCAATATTTTATAATATCTTCTGGTTAGCCTTTTAGAAGCAGCATATAGTTACTGTGTTTATTCCTTCAAAGTTTATGTAATAAAAAAAAAATCTGGAAGACCAGAAGATTTGTAAGATATCCTTCTACAAAATAAATAAATTCTAAAATATTCTATAAGGTTAGAAGATTTGTAAGATATCCATCTACAAAATCAATAAATTCTAAAATAAAGATCAAGATTGTGAAGTAATCAACGCCTTTGGTTGCTTGTCCTAATGACCGAGAACAAATTCCATAGTTAACACTCAAGTATTGCAGTGATATTTTATGTTTGGCAAATCTAGATGCCTTTAAAGACTGTAAGTAACACATTGACTGCATATAATAGTCTATATAAGCTACTAATTCTAATGCTATATTACATCAAATTCTTCTAAGGATATCCAATTCAGTTGGCTCCATACCCAACTCAATCGATTCATATGGATTCTACAGGAAATCATGAATGATGGCAAGCAATGAATGGATTCTACAGGAAATCGTGAATGATGGCAAGCAATGAAGTGGTTCGAGAAGAGAAGAATACCTTCTCTATGATGGATTTCTTATGAGAGGCCTGTCATTGAGAAGCGATTCAAATTTTACATGGAGTTCAATCTGATTTATAGGGAAAAAATATTGAGCACTATCTGATTTGATTTTAGGTCGGTGTGGAAGGTGTAAATCTGATCTCTTAGTAATAATAACTGATATTATTAACTGCGTTAGTTATGGCCTTACGTGTTCGTAAAATGACATCACTACATTGAATGCTTTCAGAAGAGATCCGATTTGATTTGGAAATCGTTTGACTTATTAAATGCACCATATTAATGCTGCAGGTAGAGTTTACCTGGTAAATGGTAAAAAAAACTAGATAAGCGGTTTGCCATGAGACAGGTTTCAGGCTGAAACCTCACACAATATATAGCCTATCAGCTAATAATCCACAACAACCTTAAACTCGAGACCTAGTAAATTTATGAATTCAAGAAACTGAAGGAACTAGGGAACTGTGGACAAGTTCCAAGGTTCCTAAAAAGTTTGGATAATGCAAAATGGCCTAAAATCATCTAAGCAAAGGTTAAATTACTTGCCATTGACCAATAGGGTACCCCGTAATAGATCCTACCAAAGTTTTTTTAGTTGACACCATAGTATATTCTATCAATGACAGCATAGTAAATCTTTTACTGTAATTTTGTAACATAAATGTTTTTGGTAATAGTTGTATGGAGGGAAACCATAATGTTCTTTGTTGGTGTATGAGCTATTTACAGGGTTATCGCCCTGAATTAAAAAAAAAATCATGTTCTTGTATTTTAGGATTGTATATTGAAGATGATTAGGATGAATGAAATTTAGAAAAAAAAGTTTATGTTAATTACAAATAATCCTTGGTGATAGTTCTTAATGACCTTTTTTGATTGCTCCTCATCTAAACATTTAAGGAGTATACCATCAAGGTTTCTCCACATTAATTAGCCTTGGAGTAATACATACCTCTAAGCTGACAGGTTCGATATACATCTAAGTTGGTCTAGTGGTGGAGAACTTGTACTTTTGAAAGAGAGGTCACAAGTTCAAATCCTACAAGGGGTAGGGTATGTACGTCTTGTATTGTGGAGCATGATTTAGGTGCCTCCTGCATATTGAGAGTACGAGGTAGTCCCATGTACTGTAAGCTCACCTAATGGAATTTAAATGCATCCAAGTTTCTATCAACAATTAACATGACAAGTCTTAAATATTATGTAATATTTTGAATTATATTAGAGCAAGATAAGAAGAAAATAGAACGATATAGTAGTAGACTTCAAATTTTCACTCTTTAAGTTTCTAAATAATAAGTTATTTTTAATGAAAATCTCATCACACTTTGTAGCTGAGTTAATATCTTAAAATTATTGCTCGGTGTTTTGGGCATCTAAGTTACATCTTTATTGAGTTGTTTGAAAACACCTAAAACAAGGTAGATTGAAATAAGTGTATCAATGCATACATTACCAATAACCATATGATTAATTGTTTTTTTGGCCATTCACTCTCTCTTTCTTCTTGCTCTATGTGCCACTCTATTTGCATTAAACACAACTGTGTCCGGGGAGATGAGAAAGTCATACGTTGTTCACATGGACAAGTCTATGAAGCCATAGCGGTTTAAAAATCTTAAGGATTGGTATACTTCTCTCGTTAATGATGGAAGACTATTAGATATATATCATATAGTTTTGCATGGATTTACAGTGAAGCTGTGCAAGAAAGAGACTAAAGATTTAGCGGCACGGAGGGCTTCTTAAATGTATTCCCATCATCTATCAACCAAATGCATACAACTCATTCACCCCATTTTTTTGGTCTAGACTCACACGACAATTTGCGACTGCTTTCTGATCACCACAGATATGTGATTATGGGTGTGATCGACAGCAGAATATAGCCTGAGAGTAAGAGCTTCCATGATAGAGACATGACATCTGTATCAAATTTGCTCGCAAAATGGAAAGGAAAATGCGAAAGCGAGGTGGGGTTCTACAACAAGAAAATCATTGGAGCTCGCTCTTTATTTAAAAGCTATGAAACAATGTACGATAAACTTGAGAAATGGGAGCACAAATCGGCGATAGACACCAACGGCCATAGTACACAATGTGTCTCGATTGCTATGGGGTTGGAAGTGGTAGAAGTGGATTTTAAACGCTTTGTCAAAGGAAAGGCCAGATGGATGGCTCCTCATGCCAAATTGGCCATGTATAAAGTCCTTTGGGGTCCCAAGTCACTTGGTGACAACTGCGACATAGTTGTTGCTATACAAGCAACCATTTCAGACAGTTTTGATATTATTTATGCATCCCTAGGTCATCCGGAAAAGCCTTTTTACAATGATTACATTGTCATGGGAGCATTCAAAGTTATGGTTAAAGGCGTGTTTTTTTTTCTCTTCAACTGACAACTATAGACTTCATGACTCTTACGTCTTCAACACAACACCATGGATGATCACTATTGGAGCGAGCAATATCGACAGAAACTTCCCCACCACTGTCAGACTTGGCAATCATAAAACCTCCTATGAAGGTTCCTCTCGTTCCTCTCTTTCTGGAGGAACACAAAAGTTACCTCTGCCGTATGTATCTCACAACGAAAACATTAGGTGATACTAGTCAGGTATTAGGAGAAGCACATTGAACGGTAAAATTCTGATGTGCAATAGAGTTTATACAAATCTTCACATCAAAAACACGGAAGTTGTTTTGAACAATATAGTAAGTATGGTGGAAAAAAGTGGGTCAGTCAAAGTAATCTTCACCAACGACATATATTGTGAGGTGCAAGAAATGGTCACCGATTATGGTCTGCCCTTTATAGTTGTGATTTTTTTTGTCCAAGAGAAAATCAAAGCGTACATAATAGTAGAAGTCTATGGCTGCCATAGAGCCAATAGGATCGACAAGGATTGGAAATACAGTAAGAGCTCCAGTTGTGGTTGTGTTTTCTATGAGGGGCCCAAGTAATGAATTTCCAAATATACTAAAACCAAATCTGATTGCTCAAGGTGTAAACTAGATCTGGTTTCAATATATCTGGAAATTCATTACTTGGGCCTTCGCAAAAAACACAGCCACAACTAGAGCTCTTACTACATTTCCAATCTTTGTCGATCTTGTTAGCTCTATGGCAGCCATAGGGTCACTGCTATTGTTCATGTACGCTTTGATTTTCTCTCCAAAAGAAAAATTCATAGCTATGAAGGCCAGACCATAATCGGCGACCATTTCTTGCACCCCCCTAGTATCTGTCATTAGCGAAGTTTACTTCGACTACCCCACTTTCTTCCACCGTGCTTACTACATTGTTCAAAAGGATCTCCATGTTTTTTATGTGAGGATTTGCATAAACTATATCACACAGTAGAATTTCACTGTTCAACATGCTCCTACCGATACCTGATTTGCAGTGTCTAGTGTTTTCATTGTGAGATACATACGTTAGAGGCAACTTTTGAGTTCTAGAAATAGAGGAACGAGATGAACCTTCACGTGAGGTCTTACGATTGCCAAGTCTGATAGTGGCGGGGAACTTTCTATTGATACTGCTCGCTCCAACAGTGATCATCCATAGTGTTGTGTTGAAGACGGAAGAGTCATTAGGTCCATAGTTGTCAGTTGAAAAGGAAAAAAACATGCCTTTAACCATAGCTTTGAATTCTCCCATGGCAATGTAATCATTGTAAAAAGGCTTTTCCAGATGACCTAGGCATGCAGAAATAATATAAACACCGTCTTAAATGGCCGCTTCTATGGCAACAGTTATGTCGCAGTTATCACCAAGTAACTTGGAACCCTAGAGGACCTTATACATGGCCAATTTGGCATAAAGAGCCATCCCTCTGGCCTTTCCTTTGCCAACGCATTTGAAATTCACTTCTACCACTTCTGACCCCATAGCAATCAAGGCACATTATCTACAATGGTCGTTGTTTCTCGCCGATTTGTCCTCTCATTTCTCAAATTTACCGTACATTGCTTTGTAACCTTTAAAGAAAAGAACGAGGTCCATTGATTTCCTTGTTGCAGAACCCCACCCTGCTTTCATATTTTCCTTTCCAATTTGTGGGCACATCTAACACAAATGTTATGTCTCTATCATAAAAGGTCTTGCTCTCAGGCCATATTTCATTGTCAATCACGCCCACAATTGCATCTCTGTGGTGATCGAAAAGCAGCCGCAAATTGTCGTGCGAGTCCAAACCCGAAAAATGGGACGAACAGGTTGTATGCATTTGTTTGACAAATGATAGGAATACGTCCAGACAGTTTGTCGTGCCACCTAAATCTTCAGCTCTTTCTTTCTTAGTTTCGCTCCAAATCATTGCAGAATTATTTGATATGTATATAACAATCTTCCATCATTAACGAGAGAAGAATACCAATCCTTAAGATTTTTAAACCGTTGTGGCTTTATGGACTTGTCCATTTGAACAACATATGACTTTCTCATCTCCCCAGACACATTTGTGTTTAATCCAAACAGAGTGGCAAACAAAGCAAGAAGAAAGAGAGTGAATGGCCAAAAAATCAACTAATTATATAGTTATTAGTAATGCATGTCTTGATACACTCGTTTCAATCTACCTTGGTTTAGGTGTTTTCAAACAACTCAATAAAGATGTAGCTTATATGGCCACATTATTGATGCCCAAAACATCGAGCAATAACTTTAAAATATTAACTCAATTACAAAGTGTGATGAGATTTTCATTAAAAATGACTTCTTATTTAGAAACTTAAAAAGTGAAAATTTGAAGTCCACTACTATATCCAAACCCCGGCCGATATAGGCCAAGATTCAAACCCATACGAGTATGCTGGGGAGTTTAGTAGAACCTAGTAACATAGCATAAAGGTGTAGCCTATTTTGTGCAAGCAATAAATTTGAAATTATTGCCAATTATTAAAAGAATAGTATGCTCTCTTACATCCATCCCTAGGGTGCAATCTTGCATCAACTTGTAATAAGAGACAAATCTTTCTTGCCAAAGGTATCATTTGCATCAATTTTTTGAATATTTTTGAATCATCTGATGGTGGATCTTCCCGTTAGTGTTCCTTTTTCAATTTTACCTCTCTCTAATGGTTACACAAAATGTTCAAAAATTGAACTGCCTCGTGAACCACTATGCCTCGGTGGATCATTCCTACAGTTTTTTGAAGATCTTTAAATCATCTGATGGTTGATCTTTCCTTCAATATTCCTTTTTTATTTGTCTCTTCTCAATCATTTTTACAAGAATAGGTGTCTAGTGGCTCAATAACCATAACTGGTACAATATTAATGAGCTTCTCATCTGTAGAATTCTCAAAAGAGGTTCACAACTCAGAATGAGATGGAACATGGTCAAACTCTTCCCTCTTGGCTTTTGTCCAAATCTGTTGGGACATCGGTTGAACCTTTTTCTGCATTATCTGAAGAGGCCCCTAAAGCCTCCTGACAACCTAAAGTTTGCAAAGCCTCCATAGAAGAAGCTTTAATCTCTTGCTTTGAGCAATTCCTAACAAACTTGCAAACCGGAGGATCCAAGGCCAACTTTTGGGCACTAGCAGCCCTCGCCTCAAGAAAAATTATGAACAACATTAGGAAGTGGAGCATTAGGGAAAATGTAATGATGGAGATACTTAGCTCTGGCCCACCAAGTGTGTTTAGCAGGAATTTAGTAGAAACCCTACAAATCACTGACTTAAAATTCTTTTTGTTACATTCAAAAGAATGTTTTCTATATCTGAAAGCATTTTTCTAATAGTCAATTGTTTGATGCCATCTTTGATTTTCTACCAACAATGAAATCTCAACAGGTAGCCCATTAGTAATATCTCCACACAAATGTGGGCATAGTGGAACAATTGTATTTAGTAGTTTCATCGAGCATGCAACAAAAAATTTTGAGCTTGTTTTTGATATTCTTAAGATGTTTGAACTCCCACAATTGTAGAGGCAAATAAGGTAAGCTTACTCATAAAAAAGAAAGAGGAGACGGGGACCTAGATTTAATGCATTAAAAGTCTCCTTGAAAATCCCATGGACCAAATTGTAAAATAAACTCTCATTATCCTCCAGAGAATCAAATTCAAGAATGAAGAAACCCCAATTCCACAAATGGATAAAAAATTCATCCTCCAGATTTTTTTTACATTGCTCAGAGATCCAGTCATTTAAATTGCATAATTTGGGCTACAACTTTGTGAATTTGCAAATGAGGCATGCTTCTGCAAATAATTTTTATGCCCAAGCCCCGAATTGGTAATTTTGATATCAAGGATGTGTGCAAACAGATGAAAAGACAAAGAATGAGTCATGCCCAATGAATTGTTGTAGAAGTTAGAGTATAAAATTTAAAGCTATCCTCCAAGACCTTGAGTCTGCCTCTCCTCATCGAGCCCTCACAAAGTACATGAAAATGAATGGTCTCTAGCTCTGACATGGATTCAACCTTGACAAAAAAAATTTATGGACAAGACAAGGTAGAATCGTGTGCATGTCATGCTTTACCTACAAAATCTTGTTTATTAGCTGCAACAGATTTATTTCTTCCCACATTTCCAGAACCCTTAGCTTCCACTTGCCCAATCACTGAAGCTATCAACAGGGAGCTAGATGTTGCTAAAGCCTCTAGGAAAGATATGGGATCACCATTAGAATGCCTTAAACTCTGTGGTGAAGAGGATAACAGTGCAGTGCCAGAGGAGTGTGAGGGTTAGGAAGGAGATTTGAGTCCTGTGCCAGCTGGGGAAATGGTTGTCTTGGGATCAGGGCTCTAAACAGAGCCATGTGTAGGTTCCGCTATAATGCCATCATTGAATGGAGAAGAAAAAGTAGTTGTGTCTACTAGGGTTTCAGATGTCGAAGCTCATTTGGAAGCACACTTTTTTTGGGTTTAATATATTTTTTTCCCAACAGATCTTATTTTCCCATCGTAATAAATTAATAAGATCTTTATATAACTTTTGTACAGATGTACCCAAGCTGATTTTTTTCTTGTACTGGTGTACCCAAATCTCCATACCTGTCCTGCTAATGCAGGTTCAAACATAAACCTAATCACAATTGCACTTTTTCAAACAATAAATACATAATTTTTTAAATACCATCACAATTAATGAAACCTAATCAATTATTGGGGCGACCCCCTTTTGGAAAGAATGTTTTTGTTATGTGTTTTGCTCAGTTTAGTATGAGAAATATGTTTAAAGTTCTCTCTACAAATTCTACCAAAAACATGTTTTGAAATGTTGTAATGTCTCATGTAGCGTGTTGCCACGTGTTCGTGGGATTAGCATGCATCCTCATAGATGCTCTGGCAGGGCCGTGTAGCATGCTGCCACCCTTAACACCCTGGGTAGCCACCTAACCACTAGGGCGGCCTTTTGGTGTAGTGGTTGGGCCTCAATGGTATCAAAACCTAGATACCTGCCAGCCTGTAGGGAATCTTAATTTGCATGTCACATAGATATTTCACTAGGAGTAGGTCAAAACTACAGGAAGGAGGCTCTGAAATTAACCCAAATGATTCCAGTATGGGGGATAGAGGAGGTGAAAGCCTGCATGGGAATCTGAATAATCAAATTGATAATTTCCTGACCACATTTTCCCAGCAACAACAACAAATGTTATAGCAGTTTCAGGACCGTATGAACACAGCCATGGGTCAATTGAGATTGGACTGTGCTTGATCGAGCAGATCAAGCAATGGCCATAGCAGAAGTGATGCGGGTCATGAGAATCGTGAATGAGCAGCCACTAATGTTGTTAGGACAAGTACAAGGTATGATCAACCTTTACGTCCCACATTTGTGACAAGACAATTAGAAGTGGAAACCATTCCGAAGTTGGAGGAAGACACAGATATCACTGTTGATGTTATGGTGGCCCATGATGAATACAGAATGCTCCCACCTGATGCAAGGCAAGCAATTAATCTAAATCAATTTATGAATCAACAGAGGGATAAAGCCAGAGCTAGACTGGAGAGGCAAGAAAGGGGTCTTCAAAGGTAAACCGGTCAAGGAACTCAATCCAAGGAATACAAGGAAGCATTTAACAAGATTCATTTACCAACCTTTGATGGAAGTGGGGAAATAAGTGCGTGATCATGGGTCCATAAGCTTGACACCTTCCTAACCTTGAAATTGATGGAGGAAGTTAAGGTTATGATGCATCTAGAGGGAGTGGCATATGACTGGTGGCACCATGGGTTGGTTTCAGAGGACCATGCCATGACACATTCGTATGAGGAGTTTGTTGATAAATTGATTGCACACTTTGATCAGAAGCATATCGAAGTTTACTACAAGGATTTGGCTCAGTTGAAGCAAAGTGGACATGTTGAGACTTATATTAATGAATTCCACAAGATTGCAGTCATGGCTCCCGATATGTCTAAGAGGCGTGTTACTATGTTGTTCATTGAGGGTCTGAGTGATAGATTGAGGGGTTTAGTGAAGGCTCATAAGCCTAGTACCTTACATGATGCAATTGGCCTAGCCCTGGATTTGGAGACTACACCTCCCTTCCAGCCTCAAAAACAGTCTTTCGGTGAATTTCAGCCAAAACAAAAGAGTTTTAATTAGAAAAAGAACACGCCACTGAAATTTGATCAGGAGTCCAAAAATGAGCTACGCAGGAAATAGTTATCTTTCTACAGTAAGAAGCCATGGAACCGTGATCACCGTTGCCTTGGGAAAGGTAAGGCTCATTTGATTGAGGTCATTTCAAATGATGAGCAAGATGTTCATGAGACTAGTGTTAAAGATGATAGTGGACAGGAGGAACAACCTCCACAGTTAGAATTGGTTGATTCGGGAGCCAAGGATACCCCCCAAAGCAACATTGCTTCACTATCTAGAGTCCCTAGACTTCATCCATTTCGTTTGAAGGGTGTCATTAAGGGACAACACATGGTCTGCTTGGTGGATAGTGGAGCCACCCACAATTTCATTGATGAGGGTCTTGTGATGAAGCGTGGGCTACAGGCTGAGGAATTTTAAGGGTTCAATGTGACTATAGCAAATGGATTTCAGTTGAATTGCACTAGGGTGGTTCCCCAACTTAGCATCCAGATTGGAGACTACTCTTTGACCGATGACTTCTATTTGTTGTCCATTTGAAGGGTGTCATTAGGGGACAATGCGTAGTCTGCTTGGTGGATAGTGGAGCCACCCGCAATTTCATTGATGAGGGTCTTGTGGTGAAGCGTGGGCTACAAGCTGAGGAATTTTCAGGGTTCAATGTGACTGTAGCAAATGGATTTCAG
>VDFB02190534.1:0-30028 GCA_007258455.2 Sequoia sempervirens
ATATTAAGAGGTTTTTTTGAAGATGAAGGTGTGGGATTTACTTTTCTTTGGAGATAAGGGTATCCCTTATCGTTAAACTTATAATAAATTTAGGATTTGGTGCCCAAATCCATTTATCAAGGACTTTATCATGTTTTCTGTTGGTAGTGCCATCATGGTTACTAGAAGTCATAATGGAGGACATGTTTCAAAGTGATTAAGAATAGGGAGAAGCATAAGGAAACAAAGTGTTTGGTAACTATACCAAAAGAAAAATGTGTCAAAATATCAATCACTGGAGAGGATAATCAGGTAATATGTCTTATTTCTTCTGTTGTTTGGGAAAGTGCATTCCAAACATTAAAATAATTGTTGAGTATCATGTACATGGCTTCATCAATGTTTCCAATAGATCTTCCAATAGTTATGCAATAAAGAACAAATATGAAGTTGAGCATGTTGCCAATAAATATCATTGATTAGTTATTTTCATGTCATTGGAGCTTGGTGGAACTAGAGGATGGAGAAAATTCCATCATATCAAGTTAGATTCTCGCTTTGAGATGGTGCTTTGCATGAGAAGCATTTTTTCTTTCTATTTTTATTGCTTTCATTTTTGTTGCTGATGGATTTGAAAAATACATATATTGTGAAGTTTGATTTTTGGAGATAGGTAAGGTATTTGGAGTTGAAGCTCAATATATTAGATTGGTGTCCAGAGAGTTTACAATATTGTCATCAAGAATTATACCCTTTCAATCGTCATCAGACAACTTGATGTAGCTCTATCACAACACAATATGGATTGTTGTTCAATAATTCAAGAATTTGTGATTTTGCAGTTCAGGAAAATGGTAGTCCAAGAACTCAGGAATTCAAATTGAAGCTACACCCTTCTAATGGTCATGTGGCAGCTTGATGGAGTTCCACCTCATTCAAGATTTTTCTTCATGGAAATATCTTCTCATGAATGTGTATTTATAGAATTAGCAAGTTTTGTTATGTAAGATTTAAGAGGGAGTCCTTTGGTAAGGTAAAATTTAAGTTTTCAGTGATATATTTATAGGGTCAATGTAATAAGGGGGAATGCTAGCATAACAATTAGATTATTACATTTTTCATCACTTGTTTACATAATCATTGTGGTAATAGTTATTGGTGGAGTTGTTATGGTGATAGTCACATGTTGTTCTTCAAGAGTATTTCTCCTTTATTTATATTTATCACTATCCACTAATGAAGTATCAATATTTCTCCATTCATCTATGTGTATACAAAGATTTCATAATCAAATAATACTTAATTTATTTAAAGAAAAAATCTAGATTTGTCTAAGCTTATTTCATCCCATTATTTAGCACTTATTAATTGTTTAATCTAGCCATACACAACTAGAATTTGTAGCGCATCTATGCACAAACACATACTCTCTAACATATTAACATACATATAGTTTTCTATTGACGTAATCCTTGAACCTCCTTTAGATGCAAGTGGTAGTATTAATCAAAGATAAAATTACCAGATTTTTATAACTAACACTATTGTTAAATTCAAATTTTGAAGCTCAATATATTAGAGTGGTGTCCAATGAGTTTACAATATTATGATCAAGAATTATACCCTTTCGATGGTCATCAAACAACTTGATCGAGCTCTATCGCAGCTCAATATAGATTGTTGGCAAGGTAAAATTTAAGTTCTCGATGATATATTTATAGGGTCAATGTAATAAGGGGGGGATGTTATCATAACAATTAGATTATTACATTTTCCACCACATGTTTACATAGTGGTTGTGGTAGTAGTTATTGGTGGAGTTGTTCTGGTGATAGTCACATGTTCTTCAACAATATTTCTCCTCTATTTATATTTATCACTATCCACCAATCAAGTATCAACATTTCTCCCTTCATTTATGTGTATGCAAGTATCTCATAATCAGATAATACTTAATTTATTTAAAGAAAAAATCTAGATTTATCTAAGCTTATTTCATTCTATTATTTAGCACTTATTATTAATTGTTTAATCCAACCATACACAACTAGAATTTGTTGTGCATCCATACACAAACACATACTCTCTAACATATTAACATATATATAATATTCTATCCACAAGTGCTAGTATTAATAAAAGATAAAATTACCAGATTTTTACAACTAACACTATTGTTAAATTCAAAATTTGAAATTCATCACAAAACACAAACACATTTCAGTGTTGGATGTACAAAATGATCTCCCAACACTTAATTGTATAAATTTTTAGGTACAATGCCTGAAGCATATGCCTACTTAGATATGTGCTTGCCTTCCTATGATATTCCTAAGCCAAACTTAAGAAATCTTTTTCCATTGGATGTAGAATGCGATTGGGATCAGATTCAATCGCATTTAACTGTTTGAGAGGAAGATGCATGTATACCATCCAGCTACCGTCTCCTACAGGGCTCTGAGTTGGCATGACATAGCCTGCTTCCCCATCCCAAGGGAAATGGTAGCTTGCAAACATAGGTTTTCCCCATCCATAATCAACCTCATACAAAGGGAACTGCAGTCCAGAAGAAACCAAAGCTGCAGGTCTGGATGACTGCATGTCATCTGCTCTACAGTAAGTCTCGGCTAAGGCAGGAGTTGGCTTTAGAGTCTCCACAAAGTCAATTAAGCTTTGAAAATGCTCCTCATTTGCTGCACTTTGTATGGCATCATGAATTAACCCCGCACTCAATGAAAGTGGTTTTCTTTTTATATAATGAGCATTAGATTCAGCAAAGGGCAAGATTATAACATTGCCAAAGTAACTAGGAGAAATCCCAATCTCGCGTAAGCGTGGGCGGCCATCTACAACTATTCCTATTTTACAATTTAGACTGTCATTGACATTCTGGGTGCATATCAGCAGCTTCCACAAGTAAGCACTGAATACCTCTAATTTGGTGTAACTGTTACCATCTTTATTTGCATTTAATTGGAGATCCATAATGTTCTTGACATCTAGATAGTAAATTCTACTTGCTAGAGGTGGGTGAGGATTTTCTTGGCCAGATTCTTGTGCAGCATGCCTAACATACATATTCTCAATTTCAGCACAGTAAGCAAGGGAATCTCGAGGGCATAATATGGAGCGTGTAATGCTTGGATTCGGAGACACAGTTGAGTCATTTCTGGAAAGCTTTGCCCAACTTATGAAAAACAAGTTTGCAGAGTATGCATCTGCAATTCTGTGGTCGAATGTGCAGCCAACAACAATACCTCCACAGCTAAACTCTGTAACCTGAAAATACCAAATATTGTTAAGATTGTTATGTAGAGAACAGCACAAGCGGAAATAATTATGTGCTCTATAAGATCTCTTACCTGAACACCAAAGACAGGACTTCCATCTTCTTCAAAGGGCTTTGAAAGTAAAGGAACAAGCTTCCCCTGCACGGACTCATCAGGGTTGTATAAACTCAACTCAGAAAGAGCAGCTGCAGCATAAGCTTGGGTTAAACGAACTCCCTTATTATTGCAATGGACCTTTGGCAGGCCAATACTATCTGTAATCAATCTTCCTGCAAAAACATAATAGGGCACCAACACCCTGGATAGGGAAGTCTTCAGATGAGACAGTGCTGATGCAAAAGTCCCACGAAAGGGATTTTTATAGCAGAAAAACACATGCACAGAAACTGGAGGAATAGTGAGATCTAGATTTGACAGAGGAAGGATGTGCTGGTGCATTGGAAGAGCAGGCACTATATCTTCTGTGTTAACAATCTTCAACTGATAATCTTTGGAAATGGGCAGGTTAACAGAAGCCATCTCAGCACAATCTGGACAAGCTTTTTCACCAATGCATGCTTCAACCATGCTTGTTAATTTATAGCATTAGAAATGCTGTTTTCCTTGGTTCACTACAGGTAAGGCCCAGTCCGATCCATTGAAAAAACATTGAGAAACATATTAGAGTAAGAATTCCGCTCGTATTAGGCTTCTCCTCACGATTTAAACATTGATTCATTCAATTGTCAAAAAATTAATAGTACTTTTAATGGTGGGGTCTCATCTATGGATTTTCCTCAAAACTTTCAGTGGTTGTTCCTAGAGATAATTGAATAATTAATAGTACTTTTAATGGTGGGGTCTCATTTATAGATCTTCTCAAAAAAAAAATAGTGGGTATTATAGAGATTAGTCAAGAATATTTTAAAATGGATGGTCCCACAAACTTTGTACTATAGTTTAGGCATCTAAATTTATTCAATTCAATAGAACAAATAAATAGATAACAAAAAAATTGATTGACGAGAATTTAAAAACTTTAGATGACCGACAAGTGGTACAAAAAAGTCTTAAGTTGGTGGAGTAATTTTGAACCCCACCCTAAAGGCATGCATTCAAATCTTCAATCTAAAAATTAGGAACCGAGACTATAATTAATTCCATAACATATTTGTTTTTCATGAAAGAAAACTACATAAGATCTCAAAATCCATCAAATTAATTTGTCTCTATTAAGATAGATAATATTTGACTATAACCAATAAAACAAATAAATATATGACAACAAAAAATTCGATTGATGAGAATTTAAAAATTTTAGATGACTGAAAAATGACATGAAAAATATTTTAAGTTGGTGAATTAATTTTGAACCCCATCCTAGATCATTCATTCAAATTTACAATCTAAAAATTAAAAACTCTTTAAGAGATTCTAATTAGGGGAAAGGACTGAGTTGTTGTGCACCCTAACTTCACACTTCTAATTATCATTCGTGGAAATTTCAAATCACTCCCAATTTTTTACAGCAGCTTACTTGGCAAGTCCCCTGATTATGACTAAGGTTTCAGGGCCACATCATCAAATATGATGCCACATCAGCATGCTTTTTGTCAAGGTGTCCAAAAAGGCCCAAAAAAAAGTGAGACCAATACTTGTGAATTCACAGCATGTTTTATTGAGCACCGATGTGGAATCACATGATTCGTTGCTTTTTAGATCAAAGGAATACATTTTGTTTAATTATGGGTAGTCATCATCAACACTAACAACTTTAAAGTCACAACTATTGATAAAAATATTGGGCATTATATAAACCACTACTAACACAACTATTGAAACATGCTCAGGTACTAGGTCCTCTCCCCTAATTCTGTGTCTTTTTGTTTCATGTGTGACTAAAAACCTTAAAATTCAAATTAACATTTCTCTATGACTATAACCGTCTTACCCACTTTAACATGGACTTTTGTATTTGCTAAAATTTCGCAAACCAAGTATTTCATAGTGTAGCAATGCAGTTTCTATTTCTCTTCCGAATAATTCGGTCCACAGGATTTGGACGGGGAGCACTTGTATTCCAAGTTTTCCACGAAATTTCGTTCCCAAATTAAAGCTTTTAAACGTTTGAAGTTTTACTCGCCCCTTTAATATAGAAATATTTTAGATTCTTATGTTTTTTATTAAATTAGAAAAACTTATTAAATTTGCATAAGTGATGTGTTTACGAAAGTATCATTTAGATGCAAGGAATGCTTTTTTTTTTTTTAATAGAAGTAAGATATTTTAAAATTTGATAGTCAAATAATATTTTTATGATAGTTATTTATTAGAAAGTGTTTTTAAGATGTTAACATAAATTTTAGTATAAATAAAAATATATTATACTTGAATAAATGGGACTTCAAATTATTTGAAACTGGGATACAATATTAATGATTAGTATATAAAAGTACAATCGTAATGTATGGATTGTTGTTGTTTAGATAGCCAATTATATTGTATGGCTTCTATATTTTAAACTGATGTTGTAGAAAATTAGTATCTATGTTGTTGCCGTCCAAGATACCATCAAGACATAAATTTGACAATGAATATTGCTTGTTTAAATTTTTTTTTTGGTAAGAGTTAATCATTTAAACTTGTCCTTCAAATGTTAGGTGACGTTTTACATTTTTAGATGATAACATTTTTCTATTAATATTTTTAATTCATTTCCCACATAAACAATTTGACTATAAATAAGTAATATTTATAAAAAATACTTTTTTATAAATTATTAATTTACATATAATTATTCCTAATTATTAATAAATAATATTGATAAAACTTACTTTCTATAAATTATTAATCTCCATATAAATAATCAACTTCACACTAAAAAAATAATTTCCACATAAATTACGAGTCATATTAAATCCACCATTCTTTATATAATCCATTGACTTTTCATTAAAAATATGGATGAAGAATCAATCTCCACATAAATAATCAGTCTTAAATAAACAATCAATATATTTTTTATCATTTGAAAAAGAAAGTTAACCTCGTAGTATGTTAAAGCCACTGAAATGACCCAAAAAGAATCCTAAATCAACTTTTTTTATCAATTTTATTTCTATTTACATCGGAAATAAACATGTCATCTAATTATACTATTTTCTTTCTACACAAGATATGCTTTCCAATGCCATTAACACTCAGTTGCCAATTTATTTGGGCTTTGAAAGTTCTAGGAAGTTGATGGGCAAGACAGACTCAAATCAATTCTTCACATATGATTATACTGTTGGTCCCTTCTCTCTCCTCATCAAAAATTAGACTACTCAGAAAATGGATACATCTGTAACTTCATATTAAATCATATGGCTTATTTTCCGTTAACTGTTGGTCACTTTTCAGCCGGCTGCATTTTGCTTTTGATTCAAACAATGAGGTGGGTTTTGAGTGTAGTTACAAAACAATTAGGCAACCATGCTGTGAAAGGGATAATGTATAGAAACGGTGATGCTCTGTTTGAATTGTTGTAGCAATTGCCACACTGCATTCATTCGCCTGCTTTTCTCCATTCCTTGATCATTTAAAAAGTCAAAATTAATGAAAATTTGTTTCTAAATGAGAAAACAAAGTATTTATCTAACCAATAAAATTTGGGTTTTATTCAATGTTATATTAAGGTTTAATTATATGTTTTTTGTTCAAATTTGTTGTTCATATTTTATGGATGGTTTGTTCACATAATTTTATTTCTATGAGCATAAATGTTTTTCTTAGTATTAGTTTATTTAGGTAATAATAGTAGGGATGAAGAATTGACGCTTTTTAGGAGGTCATTCATCCAAGTACAATTAGAATTGGAGAATGATTAATCATTGTGTTTCTTAAAGGAACAAGAGGTTTTGTTTCTTTATGATGTTTTGTCAAGATTAAACTATGTACTTATGACATCTAAGTGATGTTGGTAAGGGCAATGTATCAAGACTCCATTTAGAGTCACTTATTTGAATACAACTTTGAACCTAACACACTTTATTATGGGGTAAAAAGATAAAATTATATTGATAAAAAAGAATCTACATCCATATACAACACATAGATTTCTAGATAGCCATAGCTATCAATAAAAAAAAGAAGAAAATGAAAAATGGGTTTAAAAAAAAAACCATCAACCCCTCCAAACATAACAATCTTTGAACCAACTAGTACTCACAAAACTTACATTCACAAAAGTTTTTGAAAATGATAAATTAACCTTGCTCATGTTGAATCAATTGAAGAAGAACCTTAGATTTAGCTAAGAGCAAGGACCCCTAATCAAATACATTCTAGTTACCAACATTCTATGAAGCCCATTTAGGGGAATAATCAACAATCGTGTTCCATTCTCTATGAATATGGATGAATAACATGGAATCAAAATTATAAACAAAACAAAAAAATTACTCAAGTAGAGAACCCATTTTTTAAGAAACCTTATTTAGCATTCCCTAATTCTAAAGAGCCACCAAAGTCATGAAGTCCATCTCAAAAGCAACATTTTTCAATCCCAATTCACAAGCATTAGTCAAACCTAGAAGAATAACATTAGCCTCCATTTGATTATTGGTAAAGCTTTCCATATAAGTATGAAAAAATAAAAGAGTGTAACATTAACTATAATCACCTATTCAACCAATCCTATATGTCCCTTGGCTACTCCATGATCCATCCATATTTATTTTGAAGAAACCTAGAAGGGGAGGTACCATTTAGTAATCTTGGTCACCTTCTTAAAAATATTCACCCAAACAACGTTGTGAATAAGGCTAGTTCAAGACTAGGACAGCCCTAGAGTTAATGAGAAATATGAGAATTGAAAGGTGAGAGATATTTGAAGGATACACTTTGCCTTGATAGTCTCCTTGACATAAATATTTATCTTCTACCAAACTTGAGTTAGAAGATTTTGATGCTCTTAGAAAGTTCATATATTTCTCTCTAACCAAATCTAGTAGAGAATTAAAAAAAATGGAGATCCCAAGAAATAATAAGAAAATAATTGATGTAGGTGGACACCCTAGGCTAGCCCAAAACTAAAAATAAAGAAGAGGTATGAATGATATGAATTTTTCAAACTCTCTACCATAATTTCTAGAATTCTAAGGAAAAGTAATATTGAAACAAAAGATGAGGACCATTTCCTTCATTGATGCCACACAAAGCACATTTAGATGGGCTAAGAAATCATCTCTTCACTATATTATCCCAAGTGAGGCATTTTTTCTAACTTAATTACCATATAAAAATATTAAATTTGGACCAATTAATTTTGGCAAAAAATATTCTTAACTAGGGAATAAATCTTTTCATACCTTTCTTTTATTCAAGATATTGATAGCCAAGAATAGCTAAATAAATTTCCTTAGAGTCAATTCACCAAGAAAGTACATTTGATTCCTCAAGAAAACTATAGGGCATATAATCTATAATATATGCAAGAGAATGTCAAGATATAGAAGATACTCCTTTATGAAAACAAATAGTGTTCTTCCAATGACATATTAAGGATTTTCTAAATTGAATAGAATACTTAAAAACCTAATCTTATATAACCTTTCTACCTGTAAGATTACACTTAAGGGTTGGAGTTGGGGAAGTTGAAAGGGTTGGAGGATAAATATCCCAAGAATCCTTCCAAATGAGAAATTTATGAAACTTTTTAATAATCCATAATAAACCTTCCTTTATTAAGTAATCTCCAATCTCTATATTATCTTAGAGCATAAAATTATTTCCTACCAAAAATAAAGTTGGAATATCCATATTAGGATTTATTTTTGGTTCCTAAGCACTTTTTAATCTTGGAGCTATGAACTAGACATTCCGTGCAAATATGGGACTATGGGTAAAGCCTGTGAGCACATTGGATCAACAAAGGCATAGTTTCTACAAATATAATAGCCTAGTGGAGGCTTGAACCTTGGTGACCACAATAATGACACCACTTAACCATTACACTATACAATGGACCCCAATATTAGGAATTACTCTTAAATGTTTTGAATTAATAATTTATTCCCATAATTTTTGTGATTACATAGAAAACCTCCAACATTATTTGGTTGTTAAATATTTAGAATTGGATGGAAATGTTTTGACCAAGTCCACCACTCCATTTAGTACTTCAACTTTTTTAGAATTTTAGAATTGAATTTTATTGCTCTTGGTCTACCCTTCTCTTTTTGACTATTTTTAGATCCGAAACTATAAAATGCCACCTATAGACCTTCTCTAAGCGTCTCCAAGGCTTGGTGACAACTTTAGGGATTTTGAGGACTTGACAAATTTTCTCCACCTTGGCTTGTTGGTAAATATACAACCTAGCCATGCAAATCACACACAAGAAGAGAGAAATTTTTTGTGGGGGTTAGTGAATAGGGGTTTTCCTTGGTAAAACCCCTTGTTGGTAATTAAACCTTGAAATGAAAGTAAATATAAAAGGTGAATGATGAATGAACAAAAGATAATGTTGCAACTCACCAAACACTAGCAATAAGGTGCTGCAATGATGCTTGAAATGGCTACAATGGATGTGCTTCTTGAATCTAGCTTGAAGGATATGGATCTTCCTTGAAACACTTGCTTGGATCTATAGACAAAGATTTTGGCAAACCTAATTGCTTTCTACTACTTCTAGGGTTTTTCACCTTAAAGGGGAAATAATGGGAAAAAATGCAATGTTAACATTCAAAGATTCATGTGATGTGGATGTAATATGCCTAAATGAGATAAAATAAATGCAGAAAACTAATGAAATAGATTGATTATTGAATGTAAACTAAGAAATGCAGCATGTTTGAAAACATAGTGTTGTATGCAAACATGAACTAGAAACATGAACAAATGAAAACAAAATTGAATGAAACTAAATGAGGTGCACTTGGAGGTTGAAAGAAGATTTGAGAAGGTTCTGGAATGCTATAGAATTGAATGTTGATTCCCACTAGGAAAAAATTACCATAGATGGGGAATTCATCCTGTTTCTAGTAAAATCTGTTAGAATAGGTTTCGACATGCCAAGAACACAGAACTCCATAAAACACCTTTTGAGGCCTGATAGTGGGAATCATTTTCCACTGATGGTGAATCAGTCCACCTACAAATTTTTCAAAAGTCAAAGGTCAAATATGCAGGTCCTGAACTACACTTTTCTACTTGTCAGGTTGTCGTGTCTGAATTTGCAGAAAACGGACTGAAAAAGGTCTTCAAGCTCAAATTTGGGCTGTGTTGACTTTGATGACTAAGATGACTTATTGACCACTTTTCAACACCTCTCTCCTTGACAAATCTTCCTACAAGACCCACAAACACATATGCAAAGAGGGGGAAAATGGTGAAGGGTTAGAGTATAGGGGTTTGCCTTGGTCATATCCCACTTTGGTAATCAAACCATTGATAATGAAATGAAATATAAAGAGAATGATAAGTAAAAAACATGCAATGTCATAAACTTACCAAACCCTTAATGATGAAGTCTGAAGATATGTCAATGGCTGCTCCAAGATGCTTGTTAATTGCTTGATTGAGTGATAAGAAATACTAGAATGCTTGAATGAATGGATGAATGAGTGTATGAGATGATTGGGGGTTAATATGAATAGAAAATCATGTATTCATACACAATTATGCCCTAATTTCTTGAAAATACATCATAGGAGGACCTTAAGTCTTTGTGAATAAAAACCCACAAGTAATTTGAATTAATTTTGATTTTTGTGCCAAGAGGGACTCATTCGCCACCCTGGGTTAATGGGTCCTACTCAAGGCATATGAATGGGTGTCATAAATTATATTTTATTTGTAGACATGCAAAATTAGCATCATGCATAATCATATTCCATTCAACAAATAAATCAAGTTTATTTATAAAAGTTATCAGCTTAAATCAAATAAATGAAAATTTATCCTATCATCATCCCTTTAATTAAATAAATCAAACATATATTTAATTAAATCCCAAATGCATATTTCTCCCCTTTTGATTTAAATAAATCCAAATTTCAAGTCAAACGGGTTAAAGCCCCTAATCATCATGCTAGCTAATTAATCCTGATTAAATCTAATCTAATGCATGTCACATCCTGTAGATAATCCCACTTGCACAAATAAATCAATTTATTGACTTATTAAATCTAACATTTTCCATCAACATGGCATCTTTGGGGAATATTCCATCAAGTTTGAATTCAAAAGCAAGTTGAAATGTACATCCAACAGGGCATTTAATAGGTCTTACATGTCCCTTGCAAAGGTCAAACTAAGCATTAACTCTCATTTTCAAATTTGAAATCTCCCTCTCTTGGGAACATTTCCCAAATCTTGCACATCCCTCAACCTATGGTAACTTGACAAGTGGACTCCTTTCATTGGTTTACATTTAGTCCCACATTCATTCATTTGGCCAATCTCTCATCAAGAAAATCTATAAATAAAGGCCTTAATCTCCATCAACTCATCTACAAGTTTTATGCAAGGTTACTCTCTTGGTTTGAGAACTAATTTTTCTCTTCATCATATTGGTATTTGCATCATTTTAGCTTTTGAGCAAGCATTGGGAAAGGGTCATTTGCACATTTGACACCAATCCACTATGGAATAGGAAAGCGAGGTACAAGGAAAGCAAAGGTGAAAACAAAAGAAGGTACAAAAGCAAACAAAGGCTAGTGAAGGTGAAGCAAAGAAGGAAAACAAAAGGAGTAGAAATTAAGATGATGTATTGAGAAGGTTAAAGTGTTCTTTAACACTTTATTGTTTGTTCAAACACTATTCACGAAATTGTTATCTTTTCATTTTTAGGACACTAATTTTTGTTTGGGTTTAAAAAGAACACTTTGATTTTTCATTGAAAAGGGTTAAAATTGAAACTTAGACACCTACTAGATTTCAATTTGGGATAAAATTGAACAAGAAAATTCATATTTGACATTGGAGTTTTAAAAAAAATCAAATCATTGCTTTGAAGGATAAAACGAACATGTGCCTTTTATGCAAAATAATCTCATCCAAAAAGGTGTATGTACTTCTCTCACGCTTCACAGCGACCTTGAGAATCAAATGGATTTTTTGATGACATTAAGTTGTATAAAATATTGCCTCCACACTTCAATTTGGGTTTAAAATTGAACAAAATCTTGTGCGAGTGTGAGTGAGCTTATTGCATGTGTTCTCCCTTTGTTTCTAAACAAGGGTCGATCGAACTATGAATAAGTTCATTCAATTTTGTCTATCTTAGAGGGCCTGCCTTGGGGAAAAATTACTCACCCAAGGGAACGACTCAACCGGTAACACTCTAAAGCCAGGAGTATTTCCAACCAAGATATAAATGTGGGTATTGGAGTAAATGCCAGTATCACGCGGTTGGCTCCGATGAGATGGATCCAAAAGGGGACTCTCGCCATATGGGTCAATCTCCATGAATGGAAAGTCCAAAATAGAACCCTTGTTTGTAGTGGCCTATTGACTCATTCACCGAGTTTATCAAAGTGGTGAATTGGAACTTTGATTCAAAGAAGTTACTTGCCATGTCCGATCTTGGTTGAAATATAGAGGTTAAGACTTCATTCTTAACATACCTTTATATTTTTTTCCTTGGTTGCATGTAAAATCATCTCTTCTACGAAGGGCATGAGGCAACCCACCAAGAAAAACACACCAATTGAGCTAGGATGTCATATTGCTTGTGGTTTGAAAACACAGTGCTTTGATAAAAAACATTGGAAAACCAACATTCAACGAATCATAAAAATTGCAAACCCTTTAGGAGAGGAAAATATCCTTGAAAAAATTCACATGTTATTGCTTGCCCTTGGGATTCGTATCCTTAGAGGCTTCTAAACATTTGGATTTTATCTCAATTTGCTCCTACTAAGGTCAACAATAGGTAACTCTTGCCTCAAATTTCCTTGGTTTCCGCATAATACACTTTGCGGGATAAGGGGAAAGTTGAGACATTAGACATATAGATTCAAAATCTAATCAAGAGTGTATTTGTGATAAAAAGAATCCATTAAGCAAAGATTGAATCAATTGGACCCCACACATGTGCTTGGCATCTTTCAGTCATATGGTTTTCATGCAAACATTGGTCTTTTGATTTTGAATTACTCTTAGAGAAAAGGCATGTTCTTCACTATCTTGGCCTAGTAAACAAGTCCTTCCTAGATTCACTTAGGATCAAATCAAACATTTCTACCATCCCAAATATTTATCAAAATCCATCCCACCAAACAAATTTAGAGCTTTGGAAGCATCATTCTAGACTTGGGTAAATCATCAAAATCAAAATCACCTTGTTTAGTTAGGAGTATGGGAATGCATCCTTTCTCACACCTCTAGTTAAATTAGCACATCTTCGAACAAGTTCATCCTAAGATAACATCTAACATTTTAGGGTTTACAAGTTCATTATCCAATCAAACCAATCAAAATAAAACCCTAAGTCTAGCATTGATCCAAACTCCCTAAATGTTCAACACTCATATAATTTACACCTTTCATCCTTTATCTCGTTGTAGGTCCTAAGAACCTTAGAGGTCACTTTTGCAACAAGGTCAAAACACAAGAGGAACATGGAATATAAACTTGATCCATATATCATGAGTAATCCAAGTCAACTAAGCTATCAAAGCCTTACAACGCCAATTCATTATCAACACTCACATCTATGTAAACCGTACATGGGATTATTACCTTCTAAAATTTCAATGCCACAACAAGTGTGAGTATGCCCAAATCAAAGATTGGAACACATTTCTTGATGGTAGATCTAAATCCAAACCTACAAATTTTCCAACCAAACAATCAATGCATGAGCCATCAAACGAACAACGAGAATGTACCAAGTACAAGTTTTTGAAACATTAATCAGAAATTTTTTGGGATAGATACATTTGCAAATCATACGAATATTCCAAACATGAACAATGGTCAATTTCAACCTACCATGCCAAATCTGAGTGTCATCCCAAATCAAAACATTGTCCAAAATCAAACACAAGTACACATTCCAAATCTGATTAAACAAAAGCCAAATCAACTATATCAAAGGAGTCAAGATCGAAATCAAGAAAAATTTTGGCGAGATCAAATTGCTACACTTACCAAAATAGTTGAGTCATTGCACCAAGGGAAATCTCCACCACCATTACCTATATCATTCCTTGGTTTAGGGCTTCCCCCTCTACCTAGCACCAATCACCCCATCCAAATCAATCCACCTAACACCAATCAAGCCATCACATCAAAACCTTTGAATATACCATCGACATCGCACCAACAGATGGTATTCAATCAAGCAACAATGTTGATCCCAACAAATCAAAACAGGGTCTCCCAAGGACCTATCACCTCAGTCATTCCAACCATTCCTATCACCTCAATCACTCCAACCACCCCTATCACACCCATCCTATCTCAATCTCTCACTACCATAATCACTCCAAGTGTATCTCAACCACTTGTCACTACATCCAACATGATTCCGAATCCACCACCACTACCACCAAAACCAAACACAACAAGACAATATAACATTGCACTAAAAGTTCACCAGGCCTACCAAAGGCCATCCAACAATATCTAGCCATGCAATAAGCAAGACAAGCTCAACAAGCTGCCCAAGCCTCTCAAGCTACCCAATAAACACAAGCACAAACACAAAAAATGATAACTATTGGGGATAAGGATGAACATTCAACCATTGAAAATCTCCCCACCACAATTACTGAAAGCAATGATCAAGATTTATCCATCAAAGAGCACATTGAAGATGTTTCTATCTCGTCCGAAGATCAAATCAACATAGGTCAAGAGTCACTTTTCAATCATGATCAAAGTCCACCAACCAACCATGATCCAATTCAAGAAATGTCAACTTCATTTGACCCTTTGGTTGAAGACATTGGAAATCCCTCCACCACAATTGTTGAGAACAATGATCAAGATCTCTCGATCGATGAGCACCTTGAAGATGTTTCCACCCCATCCGATGATCAAATCACCATACATCAAGAACCACTTTTTAGTGATCTATTTCAAGGAGTGTTAGGGCTATTTGATCCTATTGACATAATGCATGATCCGTTCACCTATGATCATGTTGAAAATGTTTCTACATCGCCTTATGAGTTAGACGACATATCTCAAGAATTTATTCCAAAGCATGATCAAAATCTTTCACCAAGGTCTAGCAATGGTCCTTTCCAAGACATATTGACATCCTTCAACCTCATGGTTACAGATACTGAAGGAACCCTGAACTCGACACTTGAGGATATTGAACCAATTACCATGTCTAATGAAAACATCCAAGAACCATTTGTAGGCAATCCATCCTTTGAAATCGACCCATGTTAAGAACTTAATCCAAAGCATGTCAAAAACATCTCTGAAATCATTCACGATCAAGAATTTGTATCTTCAAGATACTATAATGATCTAATGGACACTCTCCTATCTATGCAAGATGCACATACTCCTCCATCTACCAATGAGATGCTTTCTATGGATGGACACATAGATGATCTTCATTCAGAATAGGATCCCTTTATTCTTGACATTGTTATACAAAAAGAGTAGATTATTAACTCCTACAGTCAAACTGAGCTATCAACATCAGGATTAGATATATCCAAAATTCAAACTAAGGACATCAGGTATGCAGATATCCAACATTATCTGCTCAAGGAAACAAGTCAGATAGAACATTCAGAGTCAGCAGAGCATCCAATCAAAATAACATCATCTGCAGTGGTCATTTATCAGAGAATGCATTCTAAACAAGAGCTCTGAGAATAGGCGGAATCAAAGCATGAAGGAAATATTACCACCATACTGGGTGCAACTTCGTCTCAATAAAACATCAAAATAGGGAGCATGAAGAATCCTTATGATGAAACCGATGCCAATACTACAACCAGCCACGTCATGAATCTTCATCCACCCATCACCCCATCCATGAATTGGGACCAACTTCAAAAGAAAGATTTGAATCAAATTACGAAGAATGTTATCAAAGCAAAAGGAGTTGAGAAGCATAATGGACAAATCAAATACACATGGATACCAAAACATACAAAGAAAGATTATCCCTATCAAACTCCATCAGTCAAAGAAACTATGGGGCAAAATAAAAAAGGGAAAAGTATCCATCAAAGATGTCCACAAAGGAAAAAATAGGCTTTTCAAGCGACGTACAAAGTGTATCAAGCAGTTGGTCCTAATCCCATGCACACTTTCGTATCCACCCATCATTGCTCATCTTCCCAAGTTTGGAGAGTCATAGGTTCCAAACTGTCAACCAATCCATCTTTTATCCCTAAACACACTCCATCCACACCTCCACGCATGATATACAGTTCTTACATTGACCATGTATTGGCAACAACCCTTCATCATAAGGATTCAGAAGGCAATCTATCGCGATGTGCGCACAAAGACAAAGTCAACTCCGATATCAATGAAGCAGATCAAGAATCCCAAAAGTTGCATTCAAGTGCACGTATCTTAGCAAAGAAACTTATTCAAGTAGGATATCGGTGGCACATTATGACAGGGGAATCTACATCAGCAACACTTTGTGATTCAACATGAGCTTAAAATTTTTCGGAAAATACAAAAAAATCAAAAAATATGAAAATCCAAAAAAAATCAAAAAAAGGATTGAAAACAGTAAAGAGAAAAATCGTCCTCTAGTGAAAACCGCATGGGCGGCGCTTTGGGAAAGACCATGATGAAAGCCTAGCAAACAGGTGTCATGTGTAGAATTGAGCATCTATGTGTGCCACTTTAGGAGAAAGCATCTCATCACATCTGCAATAAATTTAGCATTCCATCCATCTTATCCATAATAAATCCATTTCATCCATGAGCCATTTATCCAATCCATTTTCATCCATTTGCATCCATCATCCAAGTTATCTTGATCTTGATGAAAGTTTGGGGCACACTTTACACTTGCTTATGGTAAACATCTTGACATGGGCCACTTTCATTGATCCTATCCTATCCAACGTTATAAAAGCCATGAAGCATTGTCCAAAAGAGATTTCTTGATCCAAACACGTTATCTTATCACAAGATAATCCTTTCCATCGTTTGCGTACTTACCATATCCATCCATCCATACACCTACCTAAGCATCCATTCATAACATTCCATACATTGCTAGACACTAGGGGCAGATATTTACATCTTGCTTTGAGAATAAATCTTGATCTATATCCTCCAACTTATGTGGTGATCCGAACATTGGAAAACATGAAACCACATTGGTCAAACCAATTGTGAGAAAAAATCCAAATCACTAGCCCATGGAATATTTTGACAAGAAGACGTTCCTTATCCGTCTTCATCTTTCATCAAACATCAATCCAAGTAATCACTATCAGTTGCACATCAAACGTCACATCAAATCATTCGAACAACTTCTGTTCCAAACCAAGCTTTAACAATCCTGATCAATTGAATCCAATCAAAAAATCATCCTCTTGGGATATCCTTCATGATCATTGTGTTTCTTAACACTATCCATGCATTGTTGTGCATCCTCAACAATGTTATCGTCATCAATCCTGATCAATCAATCCTTGCATTGTTGTGTATCCTCAACAATGTTATCATCATCATCAATCCATCGATCTGATCAGTCAACCTTAGCTTGGTCTTCAACAAAATCCCAAACATATCCGTATCTAAATCGTCAAAATCATGCGAAAATCCAAAAACATCAAAAAATCAAAAAATCCAAAAACATTCAAAACATATAAGAAAATATCAAAAACACTCAAAAAATCAGAAAAATGTCAAAAACATGGAATTCGAACTACGTCGTCTTTGAGCTTAAATGTAGGCAAGGCTAATCTTTGATCAGCCCCCAAGACATCAAAATCCAAAAACATCCAAAATCACATCAAAATCCAAAAACATACGAAAAATCTCAAAATCCAAAAACATCCATAAAATCTCAGAAAACTCCAAAACATTTGAAAATTCAAAAAATCAAAACATTTGTAAAAATCTCAAAAACACCAAAAATAGCCTCAAAACATTTCAAAACGTCAAAAACATCCAAATATTTGAAAAAATCCATCTGTCTCATCTCGCTTGCACCCGAATAATCAATCATCCATAATAAATTCATACCTTCATCCTTTGGAAAAACAAATAGAAACAATCACAACAATTGGAAAAAGCAAACTTCAAATGCAAAATCAAAATCGAAGCAACAAACCTTTAAAGCAAAATCAAACTCTTGATCATTTTCAAACATGTCAGTCAACCTTATATCAACAGCCTATCAATCAACTTATCAAACCATCATCATCCTATACAATGTGTGTCCTAGGATATATCGTTCTGACAATGGGCATCATTTTGGATATCACTTTGGATCTTATCCTATCAAAACAAATCCCTTTGGCTAGAGATATGAAGAACATTGACTTGTTTGTGTACTTGATCTTTTCTTTTGATTTATCTTATTGTGCTCAGTCCAAGGACCTCTCGATGATATTCGAATGAAGGATTTAGAGAGATAGGAATGGGACAATGATCATTATCCTTTCATCTGTTGTGCTTGTTGGACTTTCTTGTAATATAACTTGGCGAATACTTGCTTTGTTAGGTGTGTCCTAGTAAGGTTTCCGTATGTCAAGTGTGAACAAGAATACTCCTTTCTATTTTTTGAGTCAAAGTCCATCGCAATAGGCACAACGCCATCCTGGTTCTTTATACCTTGATGCATCATACCTACGTGTGTTATCAAACATAAGGTAAGTAGCCCTTTTAAAATTCCAATCCTTGATAAGCAAATCATCATCATTTATCGTCATCATCATCATCTATCATCATCATCATCTCTAATAAAGTCTCATTAGATCATGGACTTGAGGGATCCTCTTGTCATCATCTCATTTTCGTACTAACATCATCATCACCAATGCATCCATCATGCATCCATCCTGCATCCACAAACCGTTAGCATACCACATATCATTCATATCATACATAATAGGAAACATCGATCATTTGACATGCATTGCATTTGCATCATCATCATAATATAGATCTGTTAGTCTAAGCATCTGCACAAATCATCCATTGCATAATCATAGCATATCACATCATCAATATCATCCATCTCACATCATATCATCATTTAAGTTGTTTAGGATAATATAGATTTGTTATTCTAAGCATCTTAAAACCATCTCATTTACATCATCATCCATAACCATCCATTTTGAACCTCTTTATCGCAAGATCAACCCTCAAATTGAATCTTTTCACTCGATCTCTCGAGGGGGAAATGTACCAGTGTACTTCTTTCTGCCGGGGCATCCGAAAAATTAGAAATTTTTAAAATTTTTGATCATGACAAGTTTATTCTTTGAACCAACGTAGCAAACTATACATTGCTTCAAAGAGGGACAAAATGTAGACACGCAAAATTAGCATCATGCATAATCATATTCCATTCAACAAATAAATCAAGTTTATTTATCAAAGTCATCATCTCAAATCAAATAAATCAAATTTTATCCTATCATCATCCCTTTAATTAAATAAATCAAACATATATTTAATTAAATCCCAAATGCATATTTCTCCCCTTTTGATTTAAATAAATTCAAATTTCAAGTCAAATGGGTCAAAGCCCCAAATCATCATCCTAGCTTTAGAATTAATCCTGATTAAATCTTATCTAATGCATGTCACATCCTCTAGATAATCCCACTTGCACAAATAAATCAATTTATTGATTTATTAAATCTAACATTTTCCATCAACATGGCATCTTTGGGGAATATTCCATCAAGCTTGAATTCAAAAGCAAGTTGAAATGTACATCCAACATGGCATTTAATAGGTCTTACATGTCCCTTGCAAAGGTCAAACTGAGCATTAACTCTCATTTTCAAATTTGAAATCTCCCTCTCTTGGGCACATTTCCCAAATCTTGCACATCCCTCAACCTATGGCAACTTGACAAGTGGCCTCCTTTCATTGGCTTGTTTTTGATCCCACATTGCTCCCTCTTGATCACTCTTAGCAATTGAAAATATATAAATTAAAGGATTTATTCTTGATCAAATCCTCCACAATCTTAGCATTTCATCTACAATCATCATGCACTTGAGGTCACTCTCTTCATTTGAGAATTGATTTTGTCCACACCATGTTCATATCATATTCATATCAATTTCATCATCAAGCTTAAGCAAGGGTTGGGAAAGGGCTATTTTCCACAATAGCACCAATCTACTATGAGATAAGAATAATTCATGTTTTTCATATCTTTATTTAGCTTGCTTTTATCATTTGTTTGCATTTGGAAAGCATTGATGTATTATTTCATAGAGATGATGTTATTTGCTTTGTTTTAAACTAAGCCTGCTAATGTGTGTTGTTTGTTTTGAGCAAAATATAGATTTCACCATCTATAGTATTTAATGATGTTTGTTGGGTTCGTACTAAAAAATACACTTAATTAAGGTCTGTAAGTGCATAAAGGGGCCAAATAAAGCATAAGAAAGGTGTATTTGTTTATGACAAGCCTAGAAAAGTGTGAAAGTTTGTTACAAGAATTTACAACACTTAGAACAAGACTTGGTAAGTGATGAAAAGAGGGTATATAGATTAATTAAGATAAGAAGAGTCTAGAAAAGTGTGAAAGTGTATCACAACACTTCACAACACCTTTACAAGACATCATAAAGTCTTAATGATTCATAAAGATTCAAGACCTATTTTGAACATGTGGGCCACATTGCAACATTAAATCAAGATGAAATCAAGCCAAATTAGCACAAGAAGGGACAAAACAAGAAAAAGTAAAAGGGTTATTTTTTTCATGTCCATAGTTAGCCCCCACTTGAGTGAGAGGATGAACTTGCTTCAAGTTAACCCTAAAGTAGAGCAATGCATCTTAGAGGGGTCTGAATGCACTAATTATTGGTAAGATGAGACAAAAAAAATCAAGGGGGATGATCAAGCCCCTAGGATCAAGATCCCATGGAAAACCAATCATAAGCAAAAAAAAACACACATCAAAGTGATGAGAAAGAATGAAGGAAAGTCAAATCAAGCTTCAATTGTTTGTCCAGCTCGTTGTGGATTAGATCTATGCTTGTTTTTTTGGAAAGGAAATGTATACTCACTCTGGGGAAACATAACTCATGACTCTCCAATGGGTGAGATGGCCCATGTATACTCACTTTGGGGCCACATAACTTTTGGTTATCCATGGGGTGAGAAATCCACAAGCATACTCACTCTGGGGCCACAAAACTTCTAGTTGTCCACAGGGTGAGAAATCCACAAGCATACTCACTCTAGGGCCATGAAAATTTTGGTTGTCCATGGGGTGAGAAATACACAAGGTGGCTATGGGGAGAAGTCATGCCTTGGGATGGGCTTTCCAGATCAACCATACTAAAGTTATACCTCTTGATAACTTTAATAAGGTGCCACAAAGAGAAATGTCATTTAGTGCTTCATGAGACAAGAAAAGCTTCATGTGCTTAGAACTCATGAAAAAATGCAATGGCACCATAGACATGCAAGCTATGTTATGCAAGGTGGCCATGTAAATTAAAAATGTGACATGCAAAGAAATGTTCAAATTAGTCTTGCTTAGTTCATGCGGGGTCTTAACTTAGGGAACATTGTGTCTAATGTCTCCAAGAGAGGACCAATCAAAGAATAGAATATTCACAACTAAGGGGATGCAGTGTGTCGCATGAAACCACTAAGAGGAATGTAATATGCTAAGATAGATCAAACTTATGAAGGATATCATACCCAATGTCATCCATAAAGTGAGAAATGCATTGTATGAAGTAACAAGGCTACACTAAGAACCAATAAAAAGAAAAATGCAAAATGAATAATGCCAATATATGCCCCCACTTGAAAGGAATTTCTATGCATCATTTTGTGAGCAATTACTTTAAAGTAGCAAAATGAAAAATGAAAATAGAAACAAGACATGAGATACAGCTTGGAAAGCCCCTATGCCAAGTCATATGTTCCCGAGTAAGGTTGTGTCATGCAAAGGAAAAGGAGCAAAAGAAAGAGGGGTTTCCTCCAAAAAGGAATACACCAAACACATAAGGGATCTATGGATTTGGGTTCAGTATGTTCTTTTCTCCAATGTTTTGATTAAAGAGCTCAAAACTATCATCATTCCCCAAATACACATAGAACTGGAAGAATGACACAAAGAGAGCTAAAACAAAAGAAAAAGAAAGTTCGTTTTGGGTCAACATGGAAGAGACATAGGATGTCTCGACAGTTTGCATTGTGCCCAAAAGGAAATGAAAATGAAAATATTTTTGGGTCAACATGAAAGAGACATTGTTGTCTCAATGCCTTACATCATCCCCAAAATGAAAACACAAAACAAAAGTGAAAAAGAAAGTAAAAGGACTGTTTGGGTCAACATGGAAGAGACATAGGGCATATCAACTCTTTGCATCATCCCCAAAAGGAAAACACAAAACAAAAGAAAATTAAAAAGGAGAAAGCGAAAGCAATATATGACATATAGAAGAATGTAGGTACAAATAGACAAATGTCACAAAGAAAGAGAGAATATAAAATGTCACATCATGAGGGAATACGATACACACATGTACATTAAAAAATATAAGGAAAAAAAAGACTAGTAAGGAAATTTTAAGGCAGCCATCAAGCAAGTCATCTGCCTCCCAATCTCAATCGGTATAAGCGGAAGGTGAATATTGCAGCTAGGGGACAATGGCAAATGCATTACTAAGACAAGGCTAGAAATTTCTTTCCCCCACTTAGTGTAGGAAAAGAATGAGCTAAGATAGGTGATAGGAAAGGTCACACAATAGGGAGAATGGAAAATTCTACAACTATTGCATGATGAGGTGTATGGTGGTGTACTATGGAATGATAGGATAATAGTCAATTTCATCGAAGTGATAGTTAATATTTCCTTCAATGTCCGACACTCATTGGTTCAATGTCCAAGAACATGATGGTATTTACAATAAGGTATATTGGAATCTTTAGGATGGATTACCAGCCTATTCATAGGTGGTAATAGGATGACACCTCTGTTTAAAAGCATTTGGAGTTTTCATTCACATTCAGATGGTGGATGGAGAGGAAAATTTAGTTTTTTCAATTTGTAGGGCCATTTGCATTTACTAGATTCACCTTTTTCATGAATTGAAGGAGGAAGAGGAGCCATTGGGATCCTAGAATCCTTGTCATTGGAATCATGTAAGGGTTTTTCATGTGGAAGGAGAACATTCAAGTCAGGAGGAGAATCAAAGATCACCGTTCCATCATCTTGAAGTCTCCAATATTCAAAAATGGTAAAACCTTTTCCATAAGTTTCTTCAAGGTTGGTTGGAGTATTGGTCACTTTGTGATCATAAAATGGTTGAGGAGGTGTTTGTGTAGAAGAACTAGGTCCACCTGTTTGAGGGAACTTAGGTCCTTCATTTGTTTCAGGATGTAGGTAACCAACCATATTAGGAGGTGATATGGTAGGAAGGTCTATTGTTTCATAGATGCGTAAAAGGATGCAAATAGCTTCAAGGTTGTCAAGGAATTTTTTTAAGAACTTATTCATGCTATCATCATCTTCTCCAATACTGTCAACAACATAAGGAGGAAATTCAAGAGGAGTTGAAGGAACACGAGGAAGCTCAAGGTCATTAGGATTAGTTCCAAAGGCATAATTTGACATGTCCACTAAGGGTTTTAATGACATCCAAAACTTATTAAAGCAAAAAGCCATGATGAGAATGAATGAAAGTAAACTAATATGTAAGAAAGACAATAAAACAAAAAATAAAATTAAAGTATGATATAATGTAATAGTAAAAAACTGTAATCCATAAAATTCCTAGAAAATTCCAGAAAATGTAGTTCATAATGTGTAATTGGACTTATTCGCCCAAGGTGGCAAATGAGTCTAGGGATAATTTTTTTTTGAGTTTTTTCAAAAAAATTGAATGTAATTTGATTTTTTTCAGATTGTGTTATGTAGAATTATAATGCAAATATAGAAATTCAGTGTTTTTAAATGATTTGAAATGCAAAGAATGAAAACTATATCATGTTTTCACTAATGCAATTTTGAAAACCCTAGGATGCAAAATAATGCAAAATCTAATGCAATGTTGATGCAAGATAAACCTAGTATGCAAATGAACTTGAAATCAGAAGTAAAAATTCTCTAAAGTTGGGTTCACCAAAATGTAGACAAAGATTTTGGGAAACCTAATTGCTTTCTACTCCTCGGGTTTTTCACCTAAAAGGGGAAATAATCGGCCAAAATGCAATGTTCACATTAAAATATTGGTGTGATGTGGAAGTAATATGCCTAAATGAGATAAAATAAAGGAAGAAAACTAATTAAATAGATCAATTATTGAATGTAAACTAAGAAATGCAAAGTGTTTGAAAACACAATGTTGTATGCAAACATGAACTAGAAACATGAACAAATGAAAATAGAATTGAATGAAACTAAATGAGGTGCACCTGGAGGTTGAAAGAAAATATGAGAAGGTTTTGGAATGCTACAGAATTCAATGTTGATTCCCACTGGGACTCATTCACCACAAATGGCGAATTAGTCTTGTTTTTGGTAAAACTTATCGGAATAAGTTTCAGGATGTCAGGAACACAAAACTCCAGAAAAAACCTTTTCAGGCATAATAGTGGGACTCATTCACCATTAATGGCAAATGAGTCCACCTAAAAATTTCTAAAAAGTTAAAGGTCAAATCTTGGGGTCCTGGTCTACACTTTTCTACTTGTTAGGTTGTTGGGTCTTAATCTGTAGAAAACGGGCTGAAAAAGGTCTTCAAGCTCCAATTAGGGTTGTGTTGACTTTGATGACTAAGATGAGTTATTGACCACTTTTCAACACCTCTGTCCTTGAAAAAATTTCCTACAAGATCTACAAACACACATGCAAAGAGGGGAAAAATGGTTAAGGGTTAGAGTATAGGGGTTTGCCTTAGAAAAACCCCAATTTTCTAATCAAACCCTTGATAATGAAATGAAATATGAAGAGAATGATAATTAAACAACATGCAATGTCATAAACTTACCAAACCATTAATGATGAAGTTTGAAGATATGTCAATGGATTTTCCTAGATGCTTGATAATTGCTTGATTGAGTGATGAGAAATGCTAGAATGCTTGAATGAATGGATGAATGAGTGTATGAGATGATTGGGGGTTAAGATGAATAGAAAACCATGTATTTATACTAAATTATGCCCTAATTTCCTAAAAATACAACACCATAGGTGTACCTTAGGTATTTAGGAATAAAAACCCACCAGTAATTTGAATTAATTTTGATTTTTGTGCCAAGAGGGACTCATTTGCCACCCTAGGCGAATGGTTTCCACTCAAGGCATATAAATGGGTGTCAAAAATTATATTGTCTTTATGATGTTTGTTAGATTTATACAAAAAAATACACTTAATTAAGGCCTGTAAGTGCATAAATGGGCCTAATAAAGCATAAGAAAGGTGTATTTGTTGATGGAAAGCCTAGAAAAGTGTGAAAGTTTGTTACAAGACTTTACAACACTTTAGAAAAAGAATTGGTAAGTGATAAAAAGAGGGTATATAGATGAATTATGATAAGAAGAGTCTAGAAAAGTGTGAAAATATATCACAACACTTCACAACACCTTTACAAGACATCATAAAGTCTTAATGATTCATAAAGACTCAAGACCTAATGTGAATGTGCGGGTCACATTGTAACATTAAATCAAGGTGAAATCAAGCCAAATAAGCATAATTAGGGACAAAACAAGAAAAAAAAAGGGTTACTTTTTCTGTGTCCACATGATCATTAACTCTACATCACAAATGTTGGAACAATAACAAACATGAAGAATGCAATCTTTACACGATGATTGGAACTTGAAGAATGCTCTTGAATGATTGATAATATTCCCTTGAAATTACTTGAATGCTCTTGTGACTGCTTAAATTCTCTTGAGAACTTTTGAATGCTTGTAAAATTTGCTAGGTGAGAATATGAGTGAAAGAACCTTGTATTTATACTCAATTATGCAAGAATTCTCAAAATTACAACACTACAAGCCGACATCAGATGTAGGAGAATAAAATCATGCTGAAAATTTGAATTAAATTTGAATTTTGATAACACGGGACTCATTCGCCCAAGGTGGTGAATGAGTCCCATCACACATAATGTATGGGACCAAAAATGAAAAATTCCTAGAAAAGTGTGAAACCTATATTAGGGCGAAAAAGACCTAGGTGGGACTCATTCACCGAAGGTGTAAAATGAGTCCCAAATACTAAATCTAGGCCACACAAGCTAGGAACACTTGAATTATGATTGGGAAATTATTGGTGTCGATATTATCCTCAAAAATATGAAATAAATGAGGCTTGTGGATGCAAAATAGGGCCAATTAAAGCATAATAAATCCCAATTATTAATGAAAATCCTAGAGGAATGTGAAAGTGTGTTACAACACTTTACAACATTCCAAATAAGGCAAGATTAAAGCTGATTATGATTAAAATTCTTAGCTTATTTGATAAAACCTTAGAAAAGTGTGAAAGTGTGTTACTTCACAACACTTTTGCAAGGAACCATTAAAATACCATTAGTTCACAAGGCCCCAAGATCTAATGTGAATGTGTTATCAACATTGCAACACTAAATCAAGGCAACATTAAACCAAAATCACAAGGAGGGCCCAAACAAGTCAAAAAAAGAAAAAGGGTTACTTTTTTGGCGACTCCATTTAGCACCCACTTTAGTGAGAGGATGAATCTACTTCAAAATCACACTAAAGTAGAAAAACATGCATCAAGAGGGGTTCCAATACACCAATTCTAGCAAGACGAGATGATAATGATCCAGAGGGGTGATTAAGCCCCTAGGATCAAGATCCCATAACAAACTAACATGAGCAAAAAGGAACACACATGCAAATGATATAAAGAGCAATGAAAAGGCCAAGCATACACTACCAAAGAAAAAAAAAAAGAAAATAGGCAGATACAAAGAATTGGATCAAGCTTTGACCATTTGTCCATCCTGATCTGGATCGGATCTAGGTTTTTTGTTCAAAAAATGCATACTCACTTTGAGGCGACGAAGCTTCTGGCTTTCTGTTGGGTGAGAAGTCCTAAGAGGTGAGAAACATACACTCATGGCTGGTATGCAGTTGCACACATGCAAGTGGCCATGGGGAAAGTCATGCCTTGAATTGATCTTTCTGCTCAACCATACCAAATTTAAACCTCTTGATAAATTTAATAAGGTGCTACACAAAATGGATTTTCGAGCTTTATGAGGCAAGCAAAATTTAATATACTTGGAGCTCATGAACAAACATGATGACACTATAAGCATGCAAGTTGTGTTATGCAAGGTGGCCATATAAAAATAAATGCAGAATGCAACATGTAAAGAATGTTCAAAGGAGTCTTGCTTAGTTCATGCGAGGTCTTTAGCTTAGGGAACATTGTGCCTAATGTATCCAAGAAAGGACCAATAAGAGAATAGAGAATTCATAACTTAGGGGATGTAGTGCATCACATCAAGCCACTAAGAGGAATGAAATCTGCTAAGAGAGATCACATTCCTGAAGGACATTAGACCCAATGTCATCCACAAAGAAAAAAATGCATCTTATGAAGTAAGAAGGTTGCACCAAGAACTGAGAAAAAGGAAAATGCAAAAGAATAATGCCAATGTATGCCCCCACTTCAAAAAAATTGCTAAACACCATATTGTGAGGAATTACTTTAAATTAGCAAATGAAAAATGCAAACAAGAAGGAAGACATGAGAGCCAACTTGGAAAGCCCTATTCCAAGTCATATGTTTCCAAGGTACGTCATGCGAGAGAAAAAGAAAAGAAAAGGGTTTCCCCCAAAATGAAAACACCAAACACATAAGGGATCTATGGATTTGGGGTCAATATGTTCTTTGCTACGATGATTTTTAAAGAGCTTAGAACTATCATCATCCCCCAAATACATGTAGAACTAGAAGAATGACACAAAGAGGGGGAAGACAAAGAATTTTTTTTTTGGGTCAACATGGAAGAAACACGACTATCTCAATGCCTTGCATCATCCCCGAAAGAAAAACACAAGACAGTAGAGAAAATGAAAAGGAAAAAGAAAAAGAGAGCCTTTTGGGTCAACATGGAAGAGACATAGGGTGTCTCGACTCCTTGCATCATCCCCAAAAGGAAAACACAAGACAAATGAAAAAGATAAACAAAAGGGTGAAAGAAAAGAAAAAGCCTTTTGGATGAACATGGAAGAGACATAGAGTGTCTCAATGCCTTGCGTCATCCCCAAAAGGAAAAGGAAAAGGATATAAAGATAAAAAAGTGAAAGATATACTCAACATAGAGAAGAATGAAGGTACAAATAGAGGAACGCCATGAAGAGAGAGAACACCAAACATAACATTATAGGAGATTACATCAATCACAAACAAAAAGAAAATGAAAAAGAAATAAAGAAAAAGACTAGTAAGGAAAGTCTGAGTCTGCCTATGAGTAGGTCATTCACCTCCCAATATCGGTCTGTATAAGTGGAAGGCGAACAATCAAGCTAAGGGACATTGAAAAATGCATTAGTAGGGCAAGGCTATCAATTGCGTGTGCCCACTACGTGCGAGAAAAGGATGAATCAAGGTAGGTGATGGGAAAGGTAATGTAATAGTGAGAATAGAATGTTCTACATCTGTTACATCACAAGGGGTGAACCAATATTAAGCTATGCAATTGTGCGATGGAAATCATTGTCATCAAAGTGAAAGTATTTTAGTATTAACTAGAATGTGTGACATTCATTGATACTGTGTCTAAGAATTCGATGATATGTACAATGTGGGACTTTTTCATCTTTAGGATATAGAATTAATTTATTCATAGGTAGTAATGTTATCAATACTTTGTTGAGAAGTATTTGTAATTTTCTTTCATTTTTAGGTGGTGGACGAAGGGGTTGTAATTTTTTGTAATTTGTAAGGCCTCTTGCATTTGCTAGATTCACCAAATTCTCTAGATGGGATTAGGGTGGGAGGTCATGAGTTGAACCTATCCTTATCCTTGTCATTGTTATGAGTCATTGGTTGTTCCTTACGAAGAAGGACATTTAGATCGGGAGGGGAATCTAAGATTACTGTACCATCACTTCAGAGCCTTATATATTCTCGAGGAGGTTTTCTGTTGTGAGGGGGATCTTGATATCCTAATCCCTTTGTGTTTTTTTTTGTTGGTATTTTCTCTAAGAGTTGATGAATTTCATGCTCACTTGTTGTATCACATCATTGTTTACTCAATATTGTGAATCCTTTTCCATATGTTTCTTCATGATTAATAAGAGTGTTGGTTACTTTAGGTTCAACTTTTGATTCAGGATGTAAGTAGCCAAACATCTCAAGAGGTGGTATTGTAGGAAGATCTTGTTATTTCATGGATGGATAGAAGGATGCATTACCTTCAAGGTTTTCAAGACAATCGTTTAGGAACCTATCCATGCTATCATCATCTTCTCCAATGATGTCAACATCATGAGGAGGACATGCATTAGGAGTTGAGTGAGCATAAGTGAGTTCAATGTCATTAGGGTCATTTCCAAAAGCACAACTTGACACATCCACTAAGGATTTTAATCACATCTAAAGATTTTTAAAGCACATATCCATAATGCAAATTTTAGATTG
>VDFB02190535.1:0-30046 GCA_007258455.2 Sequoia sempervirens
CCCCTCATTTGTAATTTATTAGAGATCAGAACTAGATCAGATTAGAATTGGAGAGAGCATTAGAGCTAGATAGTGTAGTATTGTAGAGCATTTTGCATAATTTGGAGAAGAGAGAAAGTTTTCCCTTTGAAAACTTTTGAAGAGATTGTTGTGTAACACATTTTATGATAATAGATCTTTTCATTGATGATGGAATTTGTCTTGTCATGATGTTGGGTGAAAATTATGTAATCAACTTTCGACAGATTACACAACTTGGACTTCAGCCACAGCTATCTGAGATGTGAATCTACTCCTCTCGGCGGAAAGAGGCCCTTCTTACTGCTAAGAGAAACAATAGTAAATCCGCAGTGATACACAATGTACCGCGAAAGTCCGCGAAGTGGGGGTGTGTTACATTCATCCTTCTCTCTTTTTGGAGAAGATGTTTACAATGTTCCGCGATGTTGGAAGTTAAATTCTTGATAAGTAAAACTAACAACCAGCAGTCATGCCAATATCTCTATCTCGTCAAAGTGAAGCGTAGAGATACCAGAAGTAATCAACAACAAACAAAAGAAAATAAAATGGGAAAGCTCACGAAGGCACAAAGTCGTTCCGTAGCTTTATCAATGTCGGATCTGCATAAACGTACCATTTGCTACGTTAGAAGCACAAAGTCTTCTTAGACGCAACAATTCTTCGAACAGCATGAACGATTACAAGCACAAAGTCTTGTAGATCATCCAACCAAAATGTCAACGAGCACGAACGATTACAAGCACAAAGTCTTGTAGATCTTTCGACAAAGTATCCAAGAGAATGAATAATTATAAGCACAAAGTCTCATAGATTATCCAACAAGAACATGCATGAGCATGAATGATTATAAGCGCAAAGTCTTATAGATCACTCAACCAATGATAAAAAAAATAACAATGCAATCTAAATAATAAATGTAACACAAAGTTTACATCAACCACTTAGAGTCTTTCAGATTCCTCGAACTAATCACTACCAAATCGAATCAACTTACAAAAGTATCGAATCCAACACAAAGTTTGGCTTGCAATCCTTTCCTTTATTGATTGAATCTCATTCACAAAATATGAACGCAAAGTTCCACAAGTTTGCCCACAAAGAACAACGCCGTTTACACCAAAAGACTAAAGATAATTTACAATGAAATCCCTCACATTATATAGAAGAGGGATGAAGCTGAGAAAGAAAGGAAAAGAGATTGAAGAAATGGGGAAAGGATTAAGGTGGCTGATTTTAGGAGATCTCACCTAACTTTGACCAAAGTCAAAAGTGTAATTTGTTCAAATATTACATCTTTGGACTTGAATTGTAATTTTAATTTACAAAATGACATTCGAAAATATTAGAAATATTTACAAGATGCATAATGGGATGGTCTGCAGGAAATGTCTAACTTGGAGAAACGGGAAGCTTCTTCATGTTTTCTTTGTAGTAGTCTTCATACTTCTTCCTGGTCTCCTGCATGAACTTTTTATTTGGAAGAACCAAGATCAAAGGACATCACCTTCGGGATCACTTGATGAGATCTGGAGAGAAACTGCAAGGATGGTGAATCAACAGGCGTTAGCAGAAAAAGCAGTATTGGGAAGCGTGAAGCGAGAAACAATGTTGAGCAAGCGTGAAATGGAGGATGATGCACGGAAAATGATGCACGAAGTGGAAAAAACAAGGTTTGGAGCAAAAGCGCAGAAAGTGCAAAGGTGCTAAAATTCAGCTCCATTGCACAAAAAATGACTAAGTCTGGAAGAAAAGTGCAAAGGTGCTAAAATTCAGCTCCATTGCACAAAAAATGACTAAGTCTGGAAAAAGATTGTGAAAAGTGTAAGGGCGCTAAAATTCAGCGCCCTTACATCTCAGGAAAATTGACTTTTGATGCAAGGGCGCTAAATTTTAGCACCCCTGCACTTTCAGAGTTAGAATTATTTTGACATGTTCAACATGTCAGGGCGCTAAATTTTAGCGCTTCTGCATCTGAGACATGATTTTGGAAAATGGATGTAATGGTGAATGAAAACGGCGCTCGAGGTTTGCAAAGTGTTTGTCTGCATGGAGTTGCCATTGAAATTGGAGAATAAAGAGAAAGCAAGGGTAACAACTTACAAAGATGAAACGCAAAAAACGCTGGAGAGGGATGTTGAGAAACTCAAAAAACGTATTTGCAGTTTGAAGAAAACTCGCCCAGCATGAAGAGAGGAAGAACAAAAATTATAACAATGAAAATGGCGAATTAAAACACCTTTAAGCAAAAGAGAAAATCGAAAACCTAACTCAAGTCGAGCAATAAATTTAGGCACGAAAAGTGGCACGATTGACGAAAAATGCAAAAATCATGAAGAAACGTGCCAGGGCCAAAAAAGTTTAAGTGTCGGGAAAAAGTGTAATGGCTAAAATTTAGAGCTATTACATTTAAATTTCACTTTGAATCGCGAGCGCTAAATTTTAAGCCTACCTTTTCATGCCAATAAATTTTGGCTTGAGGCGAGGCCTTGCTTTTACGGTCTGCTGCATTTCCATAATTGCTAAGTACGAGCGGTGAGACTTGTGAAGGAGCTTGTTTGAAGGTCTTAGCGAAGGCCGAACGGCGAAATGCTGAATTGACTATTCGAGTTGGGAGGCTTGCTTATTCCGAGGTGGCGAAAATCGCCGTTATGCGTGCTGGAACCACGAATCCTAGGAAACGGACAAATTTATTGGGGGTTATCCATGGAGCGGCTGCTAGATTCCATTGATAACACATGAGATGCTAGATTGGTGATAGCACATGAAATGCTAGCAAGGTTTCTTCTTCCTTTCGTATCCAAGTAGCTTAATTCATGCAAATAGCTTACTTCGGTGTGTGGTGTTTTATTGAGATAGCTTCGTTTTATTCCATACCACTAGCGGCTTGTTGATGATAAGTCCGCCTTGCGTGGTCAACTGGACATTATCTTGTGTTTAACTTTGGTTGTGGTTTACATACTTATATGCGTTGTTCTGATGGTGTATGTATGTTGAACCATAACTTGAATACCTTTTGCTATCCCCTTTGAAGATTGCACCGTTTTTGCTGAGGCTGTCCGACGGAGGCTAGGTGAAATCCGGTTGAAGTCTATTGAAACGAAGCCCCACATACCCTGCATTTAGAATAGAGTATAAATTTCTTAGGCCTTACCCCTTTTTACTTTCCGTACATTTCTTATTAGTCTTAGGAAAAGATACACATTGCCAAATCATACACGCGAGAATCCCCTTCAAAATCATACATTAGCTGCTAACTGCAAGAAATCTGGACAATTGTGTAAGTCCCCTCATACGAACACAGCAATACACATCAACCAAATTGGGTCTATTCGCACTTAAGGAACCTTGGAGTTGAACATGCGAACTTTCTCGCAATCTGCTGTTTGGTATGGTCACAAAAACCACATCAACACTACTCACAACAAAGACGAAGTTCACCATCAATGAAAAACTCTTTTATTGAGAGAGTGTTCACAACAATTTCTTACAAAGTTTCCAAAGGGAAAACTTTCCCTCTTCTTCAACTACACTATCAATCTACTAAGTTACTCTAAGCTATCACCTAGTTGTCTCTCTACTCCGACTCCTACTCTAATCCTATTGTCTACTCTATTACAAATGAGGGGGACTCCCCCTTTATATAGCTAGCCAAGTCCCAAAAGACGGCTAGGGTTACAATCGGCTGGATGGCCCAGGTCGTGCCACCTCAGCCCTAAACAAGATTTTCCCTAAAAACCGCCACAAAGGAGAGTGGGGTAATAAATGAGCCATAATGTCCACCATCATCCTTCTAGAAGATTCCGATCTTGAAACGCGTTCACACTGCCCTCGATCTTCTTCTTGACTTTGTTCTTTGACTTCTTCCACTTAAGGGTCTTCATCCTTGTCACTTAAGTTATACTAAGTCTTAACACTTAGCCATTTTCTTGCAACTTTCTCCCTTCGAGATTGAAACTCATAACTTTATCTTCTTCCGAAGGTCGTAATATCATCGTGCTTCACCACTTCAAGTCATCGTGCTTCGGCTTCAACATTTCTCCTGCAAAACAAGCAAGGAGAAGAGAATTAGAACATTTCATAATATAAATTCAACTTACTTACCCGGATTCTCATGTTCATCGTTCTCCCCTAGCACATCTTTGCTTTCTTCATGATTCTTCATGCCTTAGCCAAATTTTCAACCCATCTTCCTCAAGAGCGTATCATCTTTGAGAAATTCATTTCACCTGCTGGAGCTTTGGCAACTTTGATTTTATTCATCTCTAGCTCAAGAAGACCATCCTCACGAAGAATTTGAGCAAATTCACCTAGGCAGTTCCTTTCAAATTCATCGTCTGAAGGATTTTGCCTTGAAAGCACATTTTCTTCACACTTGCCCTAGAAAATTTTCAAATTTCCCTTAGGAAAAATCATCAATCCAGTGCCCATCAAAAATCTTCATCGTGAAGGCCGCAGCGAAGCACGGAAGACTTTAAAATCAACTCCTCATCGATGATCTTCAATACCCAGAAGAAAATTTCCCTCAGAACGCGTTGAACTCATGGGTGCACAATGAACGGGTTCATTTAAATTTTCTTGAGTTTTGAACCTTAGAAAATTATTTCCCTGTGAAATTTAAATTCGTTCTTTGCATCTGTGAAGATTTCCTGTTGCTCTGACTTGAGAAATTTTTTATCAACCCGTGTAGCTGGAATTCACCGGCTTCATCTCCGACAATCCATCTGTGCTCCAAGAAAAATTCCACCACCTCAGAGCTCTAGGCGTATTTTCTAAGAAGAAAATATTTTGCCTTAGAAAATTTTGGTTCACTCGCCAGTGGTAGAGATTTTATCAACTTCATTTAAAAAAATTTCACTCATGCCCAGCACACTTTTATTTGCCACTCACCATTTTGTATTTAACTCCACACTTGCAAAGCAATTTTATTTAAAATTCTAACGCCTTAGAGATATTTTATTATATTTTTATTTTTCATCACTCAACATCTTAGGCATATTTGGAAATATTCATCCTTGCCTTTGAAATTTTTTTTTCACTTAGCGAGTTACTTCACTTCATATTTCACTCTAGACTCTAGGCGCATAACACTTGACATTTTATTTCCATCACTTCACCACGTCTTAGGAAATTATTTTCACACTTCACACGCCTTAATATTTTCCCCATTTTTTCACCTTCAACACCTTTACCTTTACATGGCGCATATTGAGGTAGCAAGAGGACAAGCTTCAAACGCCCTTTGACTTGTTGACTCTCTTCCTTGGCTTGAGCGCATTTTGGCATATGAAAAGAATAACACGCTTGACCTTTTTGACTTATTCTCTTTAGGCGCATTTCAGCTTGCTAGAAGAATGGGCGCATTTAGGGGGTGGTGGAGAATCTTTCAACACTTAGAATTTTTTTATGCCTCTACCTTGAGCTGAGCGCATTTAGCCTATGCTGAAGGATAAAAAACTTTGACTACTTTGACCTTTTCTCTCCTTGGGCGCATTTTGCTAGTGGAGGAGGATAAGAATTTCATACTTAGCAATTTTTTTCATGCTTGAACATCTTTGCCTTGAGGGCGCATTTCACCATGTGTGAAGGACGAGATGCTTGCCTTTGAATTTTTTTATGCTTCAACTCCACCAACTGGGCGCATTTTGCCATAGCTGCAGGATTGAAGTTCCAGACTTAGAATTTTTTCCTCGTTTTTCGCCAGTATTCATGCCCTGCTATTTATAGTAAGCCCTCTGAATTTTGCACCTCTGAAGCTCGGACCGGCTTGAAATTTTGCACACTGGATCCTCACAACCTTGTGGTCCTGTCGACACTGCCACTTTTAGTCACCCTGCTATTTTTAGCCTATTTCTGAAGGTGGTTTACTATAAATAGTAACCTCTTGTTTCTGACAGCTCCATTGCTCCGATTGACTTGAAATTTTAATGAGGCGCTCCTCACCACGTGACCTGTCTGTCGACACTAACGCATACAGTTGATTTACTATTTTTAGCATGTTTCCAATTTGACTTACTATAAATAGTAAGTGCTTTCCGTTGACTCAAGATTTCACCAAGTAGCCCGGCGGTGATCGCGTGGTTTACACCGGATTGAAGATTTTGACTTTTGATGCCTATTTTAGGCTCAAGCTGGAAACCCTAATTTGCATTGCATGCGTATCAAAGATCTCCGTTTGTCTTTGTTTCTTGCATCGACTCATGAATCAACTGAGGCTACTGGGACACACACGCTAAAAATAGCAAGTTCCTTTGAGTGTGAGTGCTTTGCATGTCATATCGCTCTCGAAAAACCATCGGGAATCAGCAAAGAAAACCACAACAAACCAAAGCCCCGAAGGCTGAATTGAAAAGTGGTCATCTTGTTTTGCATGTTATCTGGCGAAGGTCTTGAAAAACCCGAAGGAATACCTGACATGCAAAGAAAAACTCATCGGAGCCACAATTTGCCGGATCGCTAAAAATAGTAAGTTGTCTGTTTTCGCTCAAATTTTGCATGCGAGTAGCCTGATGTGCTCTGAATGCCGTGTGGTGTCGGAAACTCAAAAATGCTGACGAACTGCATGTAATTTCACACTTACTAAAAATAGTAAGTACCTCGGATCTTGATGAAATTTTATTGGAAGCCTGTTGGAAACATGCTGATAACAACGTTAGTCTCAAATTTCAAGTTATTCACCTTACTCGACCTCAAACTGACCAGGAAGACGAAACCCTAATTTTCAGACTTGGCCAAATTTCACGTTTAAGCTCGATAGCGGGCACAACCCGGAAAGGTAGACAGAACGAGAGAGAGACAACAGCAAAAACAAACCAACATCAAACCAAAAGCAAAGCCAAAATTAGGGGGTCCCCATTTGCAATGGGGCGATGTGTGAAAAACGTCACAACATTACCTTTTGAATTGTTTGGCGCTTGACCTTTCTTGGGAGGGTTACTCTTCTTCTGTTTAGGTTTTGACGAGGAAGGTAGCAAAGGATCCACCACTGGCAGCTCTTCTCTAGGCACACTTACCCTCCTGGGGTTCTTGCCGTCGAGGTAAACATACTGTTATGAATAACTCTACTTGACCTCTCTTTTACTGTTGCATATTCCTTGGCGTACCAATCAATTGTTGGTAGTGACTGTGTATCAACCTGCTCTCTGAAAAACTGAGGAAGAACTTCTTCCTCATCATTTGATAAATCTCCCACATCTTCTTCCAAGAAAACAAAAATCTGTGAGAGAGAGAAGCGGCCATAGCTACGTCTGTGAACCTCGAAGTCATCCACACAATTTGCCTAATAGTCTTTTATGGAAGGCTTATGATATGCACGACCGCCAAGCCGAGCTGTGTAATGACTCCAAGGATCATAAGCACGTACCTCAACAAGATACTTGAGATGATACCTCTCCAGCTCCTGTCCTACAACTTTGGCATCAATTGCCGTTTTACACCAATATATTCCAAACTGAAAAGAAAAATTGGCAGCTGGTTTATGCTTGCGACGCAAATGATGATGAACATCATGCAATTGCCTCAGGAACTCCATAAAGACTGTTCTATCCGAAGGATAGTGTGGAAGCATAGCTAGATTTCCTGTAAATCGATATACTCAGATGTGGGTGTATATCGGGAATTGAATGAACCAATTTTCCCAACCATCCATCGCTGCTCCAGCATTTGCCGAGATACGAATGTGCAACTCCCGGTGCAAATTTCTCACTGTATAAGTCAGGAAAACCTCATGAACACGCTTGAAGTGACGTTTAGCCTTAGTGAACTCAAGCTAATCGTAATAATGATAGACTTTCTGAACACTTAGAATACCCAAGGTGTTTAATCCTCGGAACTGACCCTAATAGGCAATCAAGTATACAGGATAAGAACACATGTGAAACTCATGAGCAACTAAGAAACCGATGATTCTTTTGTGGATAACATCGCTGATGAAGGATGCCCAGTGACAAAGCTCCTGACCAGATATGATGCAACCAATGATGTAATACATCCAAAGCTGGAAAACATTTGCATGTGAATGACCTGAGACACGATTCAAGAGTGTGATAAGAATCGTGTACTCATCCTTGTACTCACCACGACCCACATTGTTTGGCAATCTGTTCTTCGCTTGCTTTAACCATCGTTCTGCCATTTTACTTTGGCACTTGTCCACATCAACATTGAATGAATGCTCGCACTGCTCTATAGAAATAACCAGATTGTTTAGGTGTTGAGGGATACCAAAACTTTTTTCAATGTCTAAAGGCTTGAGACTGCAAATAACTCGTCCATCTATTGACACTATCTCACGAGTAGCAGAGTTTTAATGCTTAATACAAGACATCATGAACTCAATACAATAAACGGAAATAGGTATGGAAGCGGCCTCCAATAACTCGGATTGTTGAATGTTCTGAATAATCAAATCTCTGATTTTGATTGGATCTAGGACTGCTTCTAGTAGCACCTTATGGAGATTCGTCTCAACTGTCCCGATGAAGTCGTGAGTAAGGACTGATTTGGTCCTGTATTTGAGCTAAGTGTACTGCATTTTGAAAACCTCGCTTGTTGACTGTGAACTCGACTATGTTCTGACAAGATTTCTGGAAATCTCAAAATAGCCTATTGAGGCTAAAAATAGCCTATTGAAGAGTTATTTTCGGCGAAAATATGAGATATGAGTTTTGTCTAGAAAAAGATTCTAAGACAACCTAGAATGTCAAAAAAGCGAAAATCTGACTTCTACTCGACCATGCAAAGAGTTTTTAGTTGAGAAAATTAGAAACTCGAGAACTGATGCTCTATAGTTAAAAATTCCTGAAAATTCAAGCACATGAATTTAATTCGAGGAAGCTATATAGAATTGATCTAGATGATCAGACTTGCCAAAATTTTCCAACTTCAGGAACATGCGAATTGAATTTTGAGAGAAATTTGAGAATGAAAGAGGAGAAAGACATTTTTTCTATGTTCTTCTGTGAAAATCACCCCCTGTTCTTCAAATTTGCTGATGAATGTGAACTTTAACCTACAAAAAGAATTGTTTGATGCTATCGCCACTGAAAACTGATGATAAATTCGCCCAACCTATAAAAATTTTCCTCTACTCTTGAAGAATTATGAATTTCTTTAAGTTGGATGAATGTTTAATAATAGGCGCCATGAATAAATAGAGAAAATTCGCACCATAATGCTGACTGCAAGATTTAAAACCCTCGTCTAAAATAGAAGGCTTTTGATTGGACCCCTCTATTTCGAACTGAGACTGACTTGAAGTTCGGAATAAAAAATAATAATAAAAATACTCATCATGCAATTTGAAAATCCAGCACAAAGAATGCTCCAATTTAAGAAAATCGCCCTTTAATGCTCAAATAAGCAAAAATAAATATTTAATATTATTTTAATTAGTTGAAAAACCATGTGAAGCTTTTGGATTCACTCGACGAACTTTACTGATTTCAAAAAGTCCTCATTTGTCTTCACCGGTGTCCATTTGCTCAAGATATTGCGTTTTTTATTAACTTCGTACTTTGTAGTTGACTACAAAGTTACAACTGGCCATCTTCGACACTGATTTCCGAATGACGAAGTGATGCTGAGACTGAGCAGGTGTATTCATTACGAAGATTGCAGAGCAAGGAAGAAATGTCTGCTAGGAGTCATCACTACAAAATCCATCATTTTAATAGCTCAAAGAATTAGGCGCCCTTGATTAAATTGATTTTCAGACACTAGACTTAGCCATTTCTCCATACTGCCATCTGACACTTCAAACGGCTGCTGACGACGAACGGTGAACCTTGTTGATTGGCTAATAGGCTCATTGATTGGCTAACAGGCTCATTGCATGACTAGATGTATTCCACATCCAATGAATATACGCAAGGCATTTGAAAGCTGCATTAAGGACCCCAAAAGTAAGGGCACCCCTGGCCTGAAAAGGCTCAAATACCATTTTGACAAAAGTACAACTCTCAACCAGATGCCCTTCTTCGACCTTTGATATCAGGAGCTTTGGTAGCCTGATTCGAAGATTGTTTGTCTTAACGCGTAGCCAGAAGGACCTATGAGAGATGTCTCTAGAGGTGACGAAGCAAGAAAACTGCTTCTAAGACCTGAAAAAGAAAGGCGCCTTTCCCAAGATGGAATAGACGACCAGACTTCGCCATTTTTTGAGCTTTGTTTTTTCAGTATTTTGCAAAGACCTCGCATGTATGAGCGTTCGCCAAATCTCGGAGGCTGATGACTGGGCTCGTTGGATAGCTGGAGTAATTGTGCACAAGTCCCGTGAAGACTTCGAGAACAATCAACACCATCATATAGGCTTAAAGGCTAGGCACCCTTGGCCTATAGAGGCTACAATGAATATTTCATGTTTCTCCACCCTTTGATTTATGTGCCTGGTAAAATCTCTGCCATGATCTTTCAAAATATCGGATTGACAAGTTGACTGATGCATTGCGAAACCGGACTGGAGAAGCACAGATGTCAGGAAGACCTCATCGGCAAACTCTATGATCTCAGAGGTCATTTTGAAGGGCGCTCTTGAGCTACAAGGGCGCAATTTCACCATTTGAGGAATTTCTATAATATGAACTCTCCTCGTAATCTCATCTTCTGATGTTGACTGCTGGAGCTCTGGGACTCGGATGACTGCCTTCGATAGCTCGTCGGATAGGAAGACTAGTCGCGAAGAGATCAAATGCATCAACAATCAGGAAAGCCAAGATCTAACCCCTCTTTAAGAAGTGCGCCCTTGAGCTACAAGGGCACAAAAGTTGAAGAATGACAAGCTTCTGCAATTTGTATCCGTTGGAATCTTCAACTTCTGATGTCAGTTACTAGAGTTACGAGCCTTAGATAGCCTCGCAGGATAGCTCATCGGATAACTGGGGTAATTCTGAAGAGATTGATTGTATTTATGAGCATATGCCACAAAATCTAGGCCTCCAAAAAGAAAGGTGCCCCTGGGCTACAGGGGCACAATTTTGCTTTTTCCTGAGAAATCTTCATAAATTGATCACAGAAAACTTTTTCTTAGCCATTGACATGACCATACAAAGGTATAATTGTCGTCGTGAAATGCTCCTCCATTGTGAAATGCTTCGTTCTGAGTCCCCAATTCAGGTTCTAATCAACAAATACTGCCTTTGACTAACACAACATTGACAAAACTCCACGCTTGATATTGCCCAAAAACTGTATTTGACATCATTTTAGCAAGGTTTAGACTCTTTTAAGCAAAATGCCTTGATGAAGCAAAAAATTTGGTTTGGGTACAACACAACAGAACGATTTCTGGGTTGCATGCAGAAGATACTGAAGTTCATTTTGAGTTACTATTTTTAGAAGTTCAGTTCATCTGCAGTGTGCATGCGTTTGCATGTTCAGTTAACTGAAGAGGATGTTGAGTTCTAATTTGCATGCGAAGTTAACTGTTTTGCATGCACACTTAACTAACTTGCATGCACAAGTTTAACTGATTTGCATGCGCAGTCTAATTGAAGATAGAGATGGCACCCTATTTAGGGCATATTTTTCATGCATTCGAGCTTCAGTTAGTAACCAATCAGAGCATAGGCATCCATTTTGAAGGTTTAGTTAAGCATATGCCCTAATTTGAGGCTTAGTTAACTGCCAAATAAAGAGGTGCACTTTGAGTTTTAGAAGATGGACGAATTTTAAATGAATTTTATTTATTTAAAGACAAAATTTGTCCTTATTTCTTCATTCTTGAGCAAGTCGTACCATTCAGAGCTCAAAACATGGAAATTTCTTCATGCATTTGAGGATTCGAGGTGCTACAGGTGTCAAATTTCAGTATTTTTTGTGGCATCAGATTCAGATTGCTGAGGAGAAGGTGATTCCAGACTTTGTTTTCAACTTGCATGCAGGTTACATCAAATCCAAGTCAAAGATAGGCGAATTCTATAGAAGCAGAACAAATAAAACCTTCTATCTTCTATCTTATTTCTTCTATTTCTCGTCTTAGATTTCTTCGCATGTCAAAGAAAACGGCAAAATATTCCGAATCTAACCATCTGGGTTCACATATTTCAGTATCAGCAGCAAAACCCATGTCTTAGATTTTTTTCGAGAAAATTGCCCTGCAGCTTTCATTCTGAAGCTCAATGCTTTTTTCCGAAGATTTCTTTGCATGTGGGCCAATATTTCATCTTTTTTGAAAATCGCATCATCTGGGTTTGTTTAGAATTTCGTTGTGCTTAAAACCCATGTTCCAGATTTTCTTGGAAAAAATTGCCTCGGGAAGCTCTAAAACTCTTGCAATTCTCGACTAAAGAATCTTTGCATGTCAAGCTAAACAACGTCTTTTTGCAACTATGACATTGTGGGTTCTGTTAGAATCATTTTCCAGACGAAACCCACGTCTTAGAATTTTTTGTGAAAATTGCCCTTCGACAGGGTATTTTTAGCCTCACCAGGTGCCATTTTAGCTTTCCAGAGAAAGTTGTCAGAACATAGCCGTGTTAAAAGTCAACAGGCAATTTTTTCAGAAGGTGGTTCAACGAGACTAAATTCAAGACCAAATTGGTTTTAATTCATGTTTTCATCAGAAAAACTGATAATGAAGATCAAGTGCATCTGGGGGTTGATTCAGACAATTTGACAAGCGTAGACGCGGGTTGGACACCGTTGGAATTCCGCATTCTTGTGTATTTCTCGCAACCAGAGTGTTCACGGTCAAGCTTTGTGGTTTCATCATACAACACTTTTTCGTTGAGAAGAATCAAGAAAAGTATTAGAAGCATTAAGCTGCAGAAGGAACAGAGATCACTCCATTTACAGAGCCGCCAAAGTCACTCAAATCCTGTGCCATTGTCTTCATGAAGATGGTACCTACGCTGATCTTGAGGCTGTGCAAACTAAGTTCCAGAAGCATGTTCGTGATATCTTGATGGAAATTCTGGATCACATCTCTGTGATGACATTTAGTTTCAAGAAAGCAATTGGAGATATTAGAAACTGCCATAAAGCAGTTAAGGATGGTGACGTTGAGTGCCAGAGGCAGGTCATCATCGTGAAGAGCATCAAAGTACCATCAATCAGTTCCTGGACGACTTGATGGATAGTGATGATCTAGAGTGATCAGTTAGTTGTGACCTACAGTTAGTTTTAAGGATAGAGTCAAGAGCAGCAGTTAACTCGACTTTCAGTCTTGAGTTCTTCTTGCTGATTTCATGCATGCACATCTCTTCCTTGGGATTATCCTCGCAGGAGTTGGACTTTGATTTAGAGTTTCCAATTAACTGAGGGTAGTGTTCCAATTAACTTTGCTTTCAATAAGGACGTGCATGCTTGCACATTGTCCATTTAGATTAGATGTACCGGTTAACTGATGGTAACTTTCCAGTTAACTATATAGTTTGCTTTGTTAGGGTTTAGCAATAAATCTTGCATTCATTGCAAGATTGTAGTTGACTCGAGGTGATTTTAGGGTTCCCTACACCTTTTGATGTCTATAAATAAGAGCTTTTTCTCATTTGTACATAACTTTTGTGTGATAGCATACATGTTGTGCCCACCTTGCTTGTAGTATTGCTATTTTGTATCTGTTCACGAACTTTTGCACGAGAGAAATATATGTTGTGCCTACCTTGCCTTCAATATTGCTTGTTCTGTATTTGTTCATAAGTCTTTACTATTATGATGAATTGTTATGCCACTTGGGTTTCATGGAATTATGATGGTGGATTCTTTCCTTAGTTACATTGATTATGTTTTGTGTTCAATAAACTTCTTCAGATTGAGTCGATAGATGTGCCACCTTGCCTTCAAGTTGAGAATCTGTACTTGGTTTATTGTGTGATGTGTGTGAGTAATAAGCCTATTCAGACAAGTAGATAGTCGTGCCACCTTGCCTTCACATTGTGAGTCTATACCCGGTTTATTGTATATTTGTCGTTTCTAATAAACTTCTTCCCAGCTGAGCAAATAGTTGTGCCCACCTTGCCTTCACTTTGTGAAATTGTAACTGAAGTTTATTGTATAGAACATTCCTGCTCCGTTTCCTCATGCTCTGTTTTCTTGAGGAAACTGGATAGATTTAAAGTAGTTAGCTTAGTTGTAGTTAATGATTTGCGAAACCAGAAAATCCTTAGGTGCAATGTTCTTGGTTTTCTTAACCTTGTGCCTCTTTCAATTGAGACAAAAAGATAGGGATTAGTTTAGTTTACTTTTTCAAGCATTTTGTCCGCACTACGAGGGAGCTTTCCCTCCTAATTTTAAGAGCACTCATTATGTAGTGTGCATAGCTGTTCATACGAACTTGCACTCCAGAGGTGTTAGTTTTTACGCCAACAGATATATTTTATTTTTATTATTATAGTAATTATAATTAACAATATCTATTGTTCCATGTCATAATATGATAATTATATTATAATTATAATATTACCTATAATAATTATAACTAAAATAATAATATTTAAATTGCAATTGTTTGTATTTATATTTTGATTTGATTTTGTTATTTATATTTCATTCTATTCAATATATATATTTATAATTGTAATACTATTTTGATGATTATAATTATAGTGAATTTGCATATATGTGTGTGTGTGTGATGTACCCATTTTCAGAGTGATCACCAATCAGAAAGTTGATTAGCCTATTAGCCATTCCCATAGGCTAATCCAGTTGGATAGGGAATGATTTGCTGCAACTGGTCATATTTTTGATATTATTGGCCAATGGAGATAAAGGGAATAATATTAAATTAATTATTTATAAAGTTATCTAAATAAATTAAGTCATAAAGGTAACTTTATTTTAATTAATTTAATTAAAGTGATTTAAATAGAAGAATAAAATATTATAAAGTATCCTCTAGAAGTTGGGGTTAGTTACAAATTGGTTTCTTCTAGAAGATTCTATTGAGCCTTTAAAAGGAGTTGAGTGCAAGTCATTTGAACATATTGTGGAGTTGATAAACCTGATTTCTCTCATGCTTTAGCTAAGGATTCAGTTGTAGCCAACTCTAAGGACGAAAACCCATGGAGATTTGTAGGTTGGACGAAAACCCAATCCTACTTGTGAGGTGGATTCATTCAAGGTTCACTATTGGGCATATTTGCAGATTTGTGAAGCATTTTGGGTCATTTCTAGCTAGGGATTGAACCCATTTTCAGAGCTAGATTGCAGGTTTGAAGTGTGAAGGACTTCTTTTGCATTCTCTATTTTGGGCGGCCAGTTCTAAGTATATTTGGCATATTTTGCAAGTGGTTTTAGAAATTTTGGAGCTGATTCAGATTTTATATGAATTTTTCTCTACCTTGGTCGACTAGGGTTTTGAAGAAAGTGCAAATTTCAGTGTTTAATTTCAGATTGCTGGAGCTAGGGTTTGGAGACTATTTTTGGCATCATTTGGTTCCATTTCAGCATAGGGTTTCTAGGGTTTCATCTTTTCCCTAGCCGATTTGCATTGGAGAGGGTTTTATCATTAATAAGGCATCATTGTGGAGCTTCATTTTCAGATTTTGCATTAGAGAAGTTGCTGGTCTGAAAATACTCAGAACATAAGTCTATTTCCAGCCGATGTCTTCGTCACTTCATTGCCTACATTGTCTAATAACTCTTCATTGTAATTGGGTATGTTTGCTTTAATAATAAACTTCTATTTTGGTGAAAATCAAACTCATTCATTGCTTTTGTACTCAGATCAGAACTTGTTAAGTCTGATATACTTTATTTTATGGAGAAATAAGAAGCCATTAGTGTTCTATTTTATTGTATTGCTTCATGTACTTGCATGTTATCATTTTATGTCATCATTCATCAAAGCATTAAGCAAAAATCACAAATAGACACCTTCATATTCAGAAAATCAGGTTGCATGCAAAGTGTTTGACAAAATGTCAAACAACACAAATTGAAAAATTCAGGGCAGATTAGGCAAGGGTTCTTACAATATATATATATATATATATTGTATTTCAATGTTTAGTATTTTTGGTGTTCTATTTTGGGGACACGGCACATATGTTGAGTCAACTGAGAATCCTGGGCTTGCTGAGTCATGTCCAAGTCTTAGTGATGTGACTCTGGGTTGTGTTGAGAAATGGTTGACTCCAACATCTTGACAAGCCAAAAATAGAAATCTAGGTATCCAACTTTATAAATTTTACATATATGCTTGCACACAATTTGACTTGTGAAACATATTATCAAAAAAACAAGAGGAGAAAGCTGAAAATTGTAATCCCAGCTTTTGATATATGTGTTTTATTTTTTCATTTCTTACAATGTTTGTGAGTTTGCTATAGCTTTTAATCTATTAAACACTTTTAGGCTGTCGTTACAATCTTGAATCCTGGAACTAATCTGTTTATTTTGATATATTAATTATTATCCTGTATATTAGTGAGAAGCCAAAGACATTTGAACATGATATCTGTTCATTATTGTCAGAGACAAGTAGCCCTAATCTATTTGTGTATAATTCTATCTTGGTTGTATATAGAATGTTGGGAACTATTTACCATGTGAATGAGCATTTTGTATCCTGTGCATGTGCTTTACCAACTACTGCAGCAACCTATTTGAATCCAAACAATTTAGAGACCATTAAAGACTGAACAATAAGAGAAATATTTCACCTTACATTGTGATACTAGGTTAAAAAAGTTGTTTCCATAGGTTTGAGGGTTGAAGTAATAAAATATGTAACCCAGTTTGATTATTCTGCATGAATTGTAATTTCTATGGTTAATAAGGGAGTGAAATGAGAAAGCTTATATGTGTTGGACATGTTGTATCCTTTTTTCAAGCAGAAGCTTTTTCCCCAAGAATGGTTTCAATTCTGATTTCTCCTGTGCTATTGTATAGGCTCCTCAATGGCAACAATATATCAGGTTCATTGCCAGAAGAGATTGGTTATCTTTCCAATTTGGACAGAATCCAAATCGATGAGAATAGCATATCAGGGCCTCTCCCAAAGTCGATTGCTAATTTGACTAAACTGAAGCATCTGTAAGGTCTTCATGGTTATAATTTTTGAAATTTATTGTGATAAACTATTGCAGATAAGCATATTTTTCATTTATGAACTTGTAATTTTCGGAGAAAGGTGAACATGATGGGAATTAAAGGAAAATTACTTCTGTGAATGGTCAATTTTAGTGAATTGTATTTTGACTGCAGCCACATGAATAACAATTCAATCAGTGGTGAGATACCAAAAGAGCTTTCCAGACTTTCAAAGTTGGTTCATATGTAAGTTATGAGCACTATAATTTGGTTGACACAAAATTAAAACATGAAATGGTTATTGGTCTCACATTGTTGTATGCAAGTTGTTTACAAGGACCAGCCAAGACAATATAGTGTCTTGCTTACCATTTGTATGTGTTCCAGAGTGATTAGTTGCAGATAAGAGTTCTATTATGCTTTTTTGTTGAAACTGAAAATATTTGTTCTTTTGCAGCTTATTGGATAATAATAATTTGACAGGAAAACTTCCTTCTGACCTGTGGAAAATACCAAATCTGTATATTGTGTAAGTTTTCTTTATTTATGCTATACTTTGATGTGAAGATACAATAATTATGCAAATGCAAGGTAGCAGTCTAGATGCCATAGAGGATGCAGATGGATAAGTACTGTACATATGTGAGATAGTAGGTAAGATGTCACAGAGGATATATGGGATAAATATCATATACATGGAGAATAGAAAAAAAGACAAGGCAAGCACTTATGGAAAAATCAATAGATGGACTGTGAATGTGATTTATATTTATAAAAACGGAAAATACTGATAGTAATATAAAATATAGCTGTAGAATACATATAGAGATAAGAAAGCTTGTAATCAAGCAGATATACGTGCCATCTTGTTGAAATTCTACTCTTCTCATACAGAAGTAAATACAAATAATATTAAAGAAGGGTCATACTTGATAATAGTGATGTATCATACAAAACTCACTACTGAGAATTCCAATCATAAATAGGATATTGTTTTTTCATTGGTAAATTGTCATTTTGTAATCACTGACAGAAAATTAGAAATTAATAAATGGTGGCCAAGACTTTTGAACTGTATTAGAGGACACTCTGGATTGTCTTATAGAACAGGCAAATAAAATGTCAGTGACGTTGAGAAGGAAGAAATGGATAGAATTGATGGAGTCATGAAATACTATAGAATTTGACCTTCAAGTTGCTTAGGGCATAATGAAAATTCAACTTTAATGGATAGTAGGCGGATTTCAATTTAAAAAAAGATAAAAATTAGGAAAGTTCACAATATTTCCTTAAAGTCAACTGTCATTTTGAAGAAAGTGATCAATTGAAGATTCTGTAACATGGGCTCCATCATCCAACATGCTTAGTTTCTTCACCATGTTTTGAAACATAACAAACACATTAATATGGCTTGCTCAGTTTGTGCTCCATTTTGCAAGTGTCTTCTTATTAGAAGAAACTAACAAAAGTTAAAACTATATTTCTGTCCACAGATGACCAAAGTAGGTTGATAGGAATTGAAAATACTCCAAGATGGAGTGCTTAAAAGCGATATGCCAACCAAAGTTAAGGTATCAATAATTGAAACTAGGAAGCAAAAGATCCTAACAATATGGGTGATGAATCCAAATGGGTGAACCTTAGACAAATCTGTATAAAGAATGTTGTATATTGCAAATAGCCCTGTGACAGAAAGTTTCCTTGCCAAACTGAACCAGAGAATCAACCAAGGAGAGGGAGACCAATGAACATCAAATCTCAGGTATGCATCAAAATATGGAGTAGATTAAAGGTCAGAATTCTCATTAATTGTCATGAATGGTTTAATGTCCCTACCAAAAATTTTCATCAAACTTGCAAATTTTCCAATTTTAGCTCATAGGATTTTCATCAAATGGTTGGAGCAAAATTGAAAACGATTCACTATTTTTGGTTTTTATGATAAAGAACAGCTGCAACTATTCTTTATTGTCATAGGCAAATTAACAAACAGTTGGCAAATACTGACATTTTGGCAAGCTGTTGGCCAACATACTTTATATATATGAAATCAGCTGATACCAAACATATTTATTCTGATACAAATTTCATACTAACCCCCTTTGAGCTGTAGCTGATTACATAATACTGGTATTGCACTGGAATGATGCTGGATAATACAAAGAAATAATGTTGTAAGTCACATTCATGGCTGTAGCTGTTCTTGCAGATGTAGATCTGAATGTTTAAATGCCTTAGAAGGTGTTGGGACCGATGTTAATGATAATTAATTTCCACAATATGTTCAAACAACCAATTCTACCTCATTTCAAGCAACTTGACCACTGTTCAAGCCGATTAAACAAAGTAATACAAATATATTTTAGAAGTAGAAATCTGAGTGAAACATAAGTTATAATATCTTATAATAATTATAGTTTATATCCCAAACTACACTTAGTCCTTATTTTTGTATGATTCCCATAGGCATTCCCAAAAGCTGATTTCATATTCAAAAATTCCCAACAAGGGATCTAAACCTCCATGCTAAGTTGCCGATTTGGGTATGCGCTCAAATACAGGTATAGGTACGGTGGTAAGACAATTTTTTTCCTTGGGTATGAGTACCGGAATATATATATATATATAAACATAGTCAAAATTATAAATCTAATTATAAGAACAATGATACTCTTAAGACATAAACATAATTGCCAATAAATAGAATATTTGAATACCTCATATAATCATATTCATAATTTGCAAAAATGTAAATACTCAAGTCTCAAAATGTCATTACACAATGAAAATTCAAATTACAATCAATATTTAGTAGTCTTCATAGTCTTCATCAAAAGAATCAAGGTCTTGGTCAACACTTGGTTCAATTTCATTTGAACCACGATCAATTGGATTGCCACCCCCACTGGGTGTGTCAAGTGCACTAGTTGTCTCATCTATAGAAGCTAAGAGAAGTTGTGCAACTGCAGCATCTAAATCAGCACACTCAAGGGTTAGATCCCAATTCTTTGTCACACCATCATTGTATTCAGGTTTCTTAAATGACAAGAGACAAAGGTTGGAGTGTATATAGGCCAAATCCTTTGTTTTTTCACACCCAAATCATTGTGCTTGACTAAGTGGATAAAAAATTATGTACTCCAATTCTGCTCAGTTGAAGAACTTGCAATCTTTTGAGTTTGCATACAACATTTAGTATTTAGTTTTATAAATTCAAAAAAAATTTTGGCGTAACAACTAACACCTCTGGAGTGCAAGTTGGTATGGACAGCAATGCACACTACACAATGAGTGCTCTTCAAATTAGGAGGGGAAGCTCCCTCGTTGTGCTTGACAAAAGTACTTGAAAAGGGAAATAAACCAAACTATATCCTGTCTTTTTGTCTCAGCTATAAGAGGTACAAGGCTTTCACGAACTATATACATTGCAGCTAAGTATTTTCCGGTTTCGCAAGACTTAACTACAACACTCAAAACTAAGTAACTTAAACTATCCAATCGCCTCAAGAATTTAGAGCATGAGGAAATGGAGCGGGAATGATTATCTGACGATAAGCCGGGTACGGACTCACAACATGAAGGCAAGGTGGCACGACTATCTGCTTGTCTGAATAGGCTTATTGGAAACAACAATACAAGATAAAATAAGTACAGATTCTCAACTTGAAGGCAAGGTGGCACAACTATCAGCTCAATCTGAATAAGTTTATTATTCACACACATCACACGATAACTAAGAACAAATTCTCAACTTGAAGGCAAGGTGGCACATCTATCAGCTCAATCTGAACAAGTTTATTGAACACAAACATGAAGGATATCCAACTAGGATAATAAATTGCATAGACGAGACACGCATACAATTTACGATCAACTAGCCACTATATCTAACTAAAGCAAGAATTCACCATCATAATTGCATGAAACCCAAGTGGCATAACAATTCATCACAATAGTAAATACTCATGAATAGATACAGTACGAGCAATATTATAGGCAAGGTAGGCACAGCATATATTTCTCTCTCATGCAAAAGTTCTTGAACAGATACAATAATAGCGATACTACAAGCAAGGTAGGCACAGCATGTATGCTATCACGCAAAATTTATGTACAAATGAGCAAAAACTTTTATTTATAGACATCAACAGGTGTAGGGAACCCTAAAATCACCTTGAGTCAACTACCATCTTGCAATGCATGCAAGATTTATTGCTAAACCCTAATAAAGCAAACTATACAGTTAACTGGAAAGCTACCATCAGTTAACCGAAAACCCTAATCTAAATGGACAATGTGCAAGCATGCACATCCTTATTGAAAGCAAGTTAACTGGAACACTACCATCAGTTAACGTAAACCCTAAATGTAACTCCAAGTGAATAGAGCTGATCTTAGAATAGATATGCATGATATGAGATAGCGAGTTAACTTGAAAAGGTAACGCCAAGTTTAACTCTTGTGTGTAATGTCTATTCTGAGAGGTGGGAACTAAAGTCTATTGATTGTGATCTCCAACAACTAATCCCTCAACGAGATTGTTAACTGCATCACCGTCTGGAGCTCTGATACTCTGTCGAAGAATGCTATGCCTACGCAGCATGTCCTCACCAGCTGTGATCTGGGACTGAAGTTCACCTCTGCTCCTAGTTGCTTCATCGAACAATGCTGACATGATTGTAAGTTGATTAATCTTACAGCCAACGATCTCCCCACTGAAAATAGTATGAATGAGTTCTTGGAGCTTTGACTGAACATCAGTAAGCTCAATACACTCACCACCCTCGATCTGATATCGGCACAGTAGGTGAGAATCTAAGGTTCTCACAAACCGGAGTGCACTAGTAACGTGCTCTCTATTCTCAGCCAACTTTGACGCCATAGTCTCCTCTATCTTTTCCTTGAAAACCAACTGTGTTTTCCAAGAGTAGATAGCCTCTTTATCCTTTGCATCTGGGACTGATTCATATGCCATACTCAAGTGAGCAATCATAATCTCGTCCTGGGGTCTACTAATCGCCATGTCTTGCTCCTCATCCTGGAGATGAAGATGGAGCTCTCGCGCATTGTACCGCAACCAATATAGCTTCATAAGCATAGAACGGCCTCTAGCAACGAACTCTTCCTACCATTCCTCCAAACGCTTTCCATACGCAACTAAGTGATTAAGCTGGCTTGCTGGAGGCTCAAGCATCGGCGGGAGTGTGGCGGTAACAACTATCCTGTGTACAAGGCTAGAAATATACTGACGAAGCTATTTGATTTCAGCCTTGAGGGCTGCCTTGCCTTCTCCGTCCTTCAACATTCTATCCCTGGCACTGTCTATAGCAACCTATAGGAGATCAACCTGAGTCTAGCGTGTGCTACGACTAAGGTTGACTGTGATAACCTCAAAGTACTGGGATTCCAACTTGTCCAAGCTCTTCCCTTGTGGAGGTATAGCAGTCTCAATGACGATCTCCATGTCAGTATTCTTCTCCACATGGACCATGTTCTTGATCCTCTTGTCTAGCGCATCCTGGTAAACCTGATCAAAATCTGAATGATTAACGACATAGGATGGCTTCCTCCTCTTCCTTCCCAGTTGAGTCTCAATCCAAGACTGGTCTCGGCTAATGCTATTGGAAGGATCTGTACTAGCAACAAGAGGTTGTGACGAGAGTGAATATGTAGAAGAACTACTGCAAGATGGGGAGTCTAAATCCAATTCAATATGAATTGGGACTGGTGCCTGCTCTGGAACTGGTATAGGAACTTGAGGTTGAACCTTAGGCATTGGCGGACTTTGAATTGGCCTCTGAACTGGCTTTGTGACAGGCTGTCTGATAGGGTCCGTGTGTGTATCAATAGCAAGCGCCTTGCCTTTTGAATTGTTTGGCACTTGACCTTTCTTGGGAGGGTTACTCCTCTTCTTCTGTTTCGTTTTCGACGAGGAAGGTAGCGAACGATCCACCATTGGTGGCTCTGCTCTAGGCACACTTACCCTCCTGGTCTTCTTGTTGTCGAGGTAAAGTATACTGTTCTGAATAACTCTACTTGACCTCTGTGTTACTGTTGTGTACTCCTTGGCGTACCAATCAATTGCTGGAAGCGGCTATGTCTGTCATGTCCCCGAATTGGAGGTATGGTGATTTAATTAAGTTGTCCAAATTATTGATATTTTATGAGGATAGCTTAATTGATGATTTAATTAAATCAAGAGGTGTTATTAAATTAATTATTTATTAAGTTATTCCCATAAAATAAAATATCAAAAGGGATGACTTATTATTTAATTAATTTAATAATAAAAAGTGACTTAAGTGACTTAGTAATAAAATAATAAAATAATAAAGTCACTTAAGGAATATTTCTGGAATCTTCTAGAAGTCTCTTGGTGATGAGGTTGAAAAAGTATAAAAAGAGGCTTTGGCTATGCATTTGATCATCTTGAGTTGCAAACACTTTTCCACTACATTGCTGAAGCTGAATGCTTAGCTTATTGTTTTCCAGTCTTCGTTTGTGAAAGACCAAACCTAGCTGGTTACTTCCAATTTCGGTTGTGAAACACCAACCCTAGTTTGGAATTTGGAGGAGTTACTTCAGATTTTTCAATTTGGACTTCATTGCAGATTTAAAGTTAATTTTCAGTGATAAAATTGGAGGAAATTGATAAAGTACTGTTGGAGGGGTTTTGTGGAAGATTTTGTGAATTCGCACTCAGCCGCTACAGTGCTGCTACAGTGACGCGAACAGTAGTGTTTGCAGATTTTTGATCATTGTGGCTTCATAGTGCATCAATTTTCTTTGTGCATTTGAGCACTCCTCTTTTGAAGGCTGGGCAATCATTTTTATTGCATTTTGGAGGGGCTTACAGCTGGAGATTATTTTTGTTTATCAATCTTTCCAAGCAGCAGGGGCGACTTCCTCAAGGGGGACGATTTGGTGGTTAGAGGCTTAATAAAAATCAGATAAAATTTCTATTGCATTGCTGGGTGGTCTAAAGTCTGGGCGCCACAAGTTTAAGGGCATTGACATCCCCACAAAGAAGATACGAAGCTTTTTCTGAAGACTACAACTTCAAACCAGGTTCCATCGATTTTGTGTATTTGCATCATATAACATTGTTAATGCTGATTAGGGGTCTGCACTAGTTAGTTTGATCATGCTTTAGTCTTATGTATTGTAATGAGTTAAGTGAAAGTTGTAATAAGGAGTTTTTAGACTTGCATTCATGCCAAGAGTCTTGGCTGATATATAAGTGTTGTATCTCAAAATTGTATGTCATCAAATACTTTGCAATAACAGTTTGGAGTTATAAGGATTTCATGGAAAATTGTATGTTTAAATGTCATTGGCTGATTGCATGACAACTACTTGATAAAATGTCTCTTACATTAAATTGCATAGTTTACTTAATAGGTTGCATGCCAAGTGTTTGTAGAAATGCCTCTTGGCTGTAGGTGTGCATTTCATATCAGAATTTCATGTATTTGCATTTGGAAAGAACAAGAAGAAGTTGCATATCATTTTAGTCTTCCCATTAGTTACCTTGCAATTTTTTTTATGCTTCATACAATCATTGGCATCAAAACAAATCCAATCAAGCAAACTGAAACAAAATATCAGCAAGTTGGAAGTTGCAAGCAAAGTGTTTGACAAAATTACTAAGGCACAAAACAAGGGTAAAACATCAGATTTGGCAAGGCACATTACAGTGTCGACTTGCTCTCTGAAAAAATGAGGAAGGACTTCTCCCTCATCATCTGATAAACCTCCCACATCTTTTGACAAGAAAACAAAAATCTGTGAGAGAGAAAAGCGGCCATAGCTATGTTTGCGAACGTCGAAGTCGTCCACGCAATTTGCCCAATAGTCTTCCATAGAAGGCTTATGATATACGCGACCAACAAGGCGAGTTGTGTAATGACCCCAAAGATCATAGGCACGTACCTCAACAAGATACTTGAGATGATACCTCTCGAGCTCTTGTCCTGCAACTTTGGCATCAACTGCCGTTTTGCACCAATATATTCCAAGCTGAAAAGGAAAATTGGCAGCTGGTCTATGCTTGCGGTGTAAATGACGATGAACATCATGCAACTGCCTTAGGAACTCCATAAAGATTGTTCTATTCGAAGGATAGCGTGGAAGCATAGTTGGATTTCCTGTAAATCCATATACTTGGATATACATGTATGTCGGGAACTGAATAAACCAATCTGCCCAACAATCCATCGCTGCTCTAGCAACTACCGAGATATGAACGTGCAACTCCTAGTCCAAGTTTCTCACTGTATAAGTCAGGAAAGCCTCGTGAACACGCTTGAAATGCCGTTCAGCCTTAGTGAACTCGAGCTGATCGTAATAATGATAGACTTTTTGAACACTGATAATGCCCACGATGTTTAGTCCTTGGAACAGACCCTGATAAGCAATCAAGTACATGAGATAAGAACACATGTGAAACTCATGAGCAACTAAGAAACCAGTGATCTGCTTGTGGATAACATCGCTAATGGAGGATGCCCAGTCATAATGCTCCTACCTAGATATGATGCGACCAATGATGTAATACATCCAAGGCTGGAAAACATTTGCATGTGATTGACCTGAGACACGATTTAAGAGTGTAATTAGAATTGCGTACTCATCCTTGTACTCACCACGACCCACATTGTTTGGCAATTTTTTCTTTGTTTGCTTTAACCATCGTTCTGCCATTTTTCTCTTATAGTTGTCCACATTAGCATTGAATGCATGCTCACACTGCTCCATAGAAATAACTAGACTATTCGGGTGTTGAGGGATACCAAAACTTCTTTCAACGTCCAAAGGCTTGAGACTGCAAATAACTCGTCCATCTACTAACACTATCTCATGAGTGTTGATGTGTTTTTCGTGACCGCACCAACGTGTTGTGACCTTTTCACACATCGCCCCATTCGAGATGGGGACCCCCTAATTTTTGCTCCGTTCCGGTCTTTTGGCTTGGGTTTTCTTCTCTCTCTCGCTCTGTCTCTTTTCTGGTGTCCGTCTTTCGGGGGGTTGTGTCCGTCATTGAGCTTAAACGCGAAATATTGGCCAAGTATAAAATTAGGGTTTCATCGTTTCTGGCCAATTCAAAGTCAAGTAAAGTGAGAAAATTGAAAATTGAACTTAATATTGTTGTCAGCAGACATCCAGCAGGCTTCCCGCCAAGTTTCATCAAATTCCAAGGTACTTACTATTTTTAGTAAGTGTGAAATTCAGGGCAATTTGTCAGCTATTTTTGAGATTAGATCATCACACTGCATTGAGTGTACCGAGTTTGAAGGCAAAACGGATAACTTACTATTTTTGCTTGATCAGGCTTCCGGGGCTAATTTAGAGTCTTGAATCTGCGAGTTTTCTTTGCATGTCTGTATTCATACAGGTTTTCAAGACGCCAGCGATGATGTAACATACAGTCAAGGCGACCACTTCGAGGATTCAGCCTTAGGGGCTTATTTTGAGTTTGCATATGAGGTTTCTTTTGCATGTGGTGATTCTGATGGGTTTTGAGCCAGCGATGGTGTGACATAAGCGAGGATTCTCCTGATGGGAACTATTTATTTTAGCGGGTGTCGGCGGCCGCTTCAATGATTCGGGGACTCCGCAGTGATCGCGATGCCATAAAGCGAGGCAAGCGGAGATCTTTTGATCGCCACCTTGATGCAATTGGGGATTTCAGCTTGAACCTAAAATAGGCATCAAAGTCAAATCTTAACCGTCGCCAAACCATCGTCCCGGCGTCCTTGAACTATCTGGCTGGTGAAATTCGAGTCAAAGCGAACACCTGGCTATGAGTAAGTCAAATTGGAAACATGCTAAAAATAATTAAATCAAGTACGTCGCGTCATTAACGATATGAGGTCCGCGTGGTGAGCGCCTCATCAATTTCAACTCAATGCGGGCTTAAGGGCTACTCGAAACAAGAGCTTACTATTTATATTAGCCACTTGTAACAGGCTATAAAATAGCGAGGGTGACTAAAGTGGCGATCTGAACAAGTTGATAAAGTTGTGAAGAAGCTATGTTTGAAATTTCAGGTTGATCCGAGCTCCAGAAGTGCAAATTCAGAGAACTTACTATAAATAGCAGGGCACGTAGGCTGGCGAGGATGATGAAAAATTTGTCTAAGTCTGGAACTTCGTCTGGCAGGCATGGAGAAATGCGCCCATCTCAGCTAGAGGCGTAGAAATTTTTTTTTAAGTGTGAGTTTATCCACCACCCAGGGCAAAAATGCGCCCAAGGCAGGAAAGTCAAAGAGAGTCAACGAAATTTCATCCTGCTCAGGGGTCCAGATGCGCCCAAGATGAAAGAGGAAAAAGTTGAAAAAATTTCTAAGTAAGAAAATCCGCCACCCTCATCCAAATGCGCCCATCCTTCTCAAGCATGAAAATTCGCCCAAAATTCAAGGAGGTCAAAGCAGAGTCAAAGTTTCCGTCCTCCTCAAGGGGCAAAATGCGCCCAAACTTGTACATGTGAAGACAAAATTTTGGAAGGTGAAGGGTCACCCAAAGATGTTGGAGATTTCATCCTTCACAAGTATGGAAATGCGCCCAACTTGCAAGCTTGTCCTCCTCACCCTCCTAAATGCGCCCAAATGAGCTCACATGAAGACAAAAAAACGGAAGTTGAAAAGTCACATGAAGGCATTTGCAAGTTCGTCCTCCTCCATAGGCAAAATGCGCCCAAATCATGCATGTCAAGACAAAAATTATGAAGTTGAAAGGTCATCCTTCTCTCACATCAAAATGCGCCCATGTTTGGATTATAAGTGGTAAATGCAAGTGGTAAATAAGGTAAAAGTCTTCCCAAAACGTGGTGAGAAGTGGTAAAAGGTGGACGTTATCCTCCTCTACACTAAGAATGCGCCCAAGGTGGTGGGCCTTGGTGAAAACTTTGCTAGGCGTGTGAAGGGAGTTATAAGGCGTTGGAATTTCCTAAGGCGTGGAAAATATTTGAAGGGGTTAAGAATAAAGTGTGATGTGCGCCAAGAGTAAGGTTGATATAAGGCGTGGAAAATATTTCAAGGTGTTGAGAGTTAAAATGAAGTGTGCGCCTAGGGAGTTATAAGGCGTTGGAATATGTTAGAATATATTTCATGGCGTTGAAAATAAAGTGCTAAGTGAAGTATGCGCCAATGTTTGAAGGGAGTTATAAGGTGATTTTAAAATATATTCCAAGGCGTTGAGAATAAGATGTCAAGTGTTGTGCGCCTAGAGTGATAAAATGTTAGAAAAAAAATTTCTAAGGCGTGAGATTTAAATTTTCTAAGGCGTTGGGCTTTTGAATAAATATTTTCCAAGTGTATGGGATGAAGTGGAGATAAAATGTACAAGGCGTGCCGGGAATGAACGAAGTTGATTAAAAAAATTCCTCTCCACTGGCAATCAAAATTTTCTAAGGCAAGTTCTCAAAATGCAAAGAGATGATTTAAATATTTTCTAAGGCAAATTTTATTTTCCTTGGAAAATACGCCTAGAGCTCCAAGTTGATGAAATTTCTCAGAACACGAGCAACTTTTCTCAGTGATGAAGTCAGAGACGATGATATTTCAAGTTCTTCAAATTTTTCAAGAAGTCAGAGCAACACAGAGTGATCGCAAGCGAAGAACGAATTTAAATGATGGAAATAATATTTTTCTAAGGTTCAAAATTGAAAAATTAAATGAACCCGTTCGTTGGGTACCCATCGATTCGAGGCGTTCTGAAGAAAATTTGCTTCTGGGTACTGAATATTTGTGATGATGAATGGATTTCCAAGTCTTCTGAGCTTCGCCGACACTTTTTCAGTGAAGAATTTGATCAGTGCTCGAATGGTGAATTTTCCTAAGGGAAAATTTTAAATTTTCTAAGGCAAATTTGAATAAAATGAGGTTTCAAGATGAATTTTCTTCGAATGATGAATCTGAAGGGAGTTGCCTAGATAAGTTTGTTTAAATTCTTCGAAGATGAATTTTCCAGAGCAGATGATGAAGTTAAAAAGTTCGAATTCAAGTGACAGAGCTCCGGCTGGTGAGTTAAAAGAAGATGAATTAAATCAAATTTTCGAAAGCAAAATCTAAAACGCCAGTCAAAGTCAAGTTTCTAGAAGAATAATATTCCCGACGACTGGAGACAAGTGTCAGAAACACCAGGGAGGGAAAATTCGAATTCTTGAAGTGGAGTAGTGGAGTTTAATGGCACTGACTAAAATTAACTTCTTCTAGAATTCGAGTTTTAGCTATAAAATGGAAAAGTTTTTCACTCATTTTCACAGCTGGAGAAGTCGAACTTGCTTTGAGAGTGAAGTGTTGCAGTGAACTGTTGCTTGGAGAGTTTAAAATCTGAATGTTGAGGAAGGACGCCTTAAGTTGCTGAAGTTTGAATTTTGCTGAGAGGTGCAAGTTGCTGAAGAAGACGCTTTGAGGTTGCTTGTGCAAGTTTGCTGAGGAGGCGCACTTGGGAGTTGATTAAATTTGTGCTGAGAGAAGTACGCCTTAAGTTGCTGATTAAGGAAGTTGCTAGCTGCTGAAGAGGTACGCCATTAAGGGAGTGTTTGCTGAAGATCATAGTTGCTTGAGAAGGTACGGCTTTGAGGCTGAAATCTGATTTGTTAAGTAGAGTTGAAAGGAACGCCTTGTATTGAGTTGAAATAGTTGAGAACTTTAAAAGTACGGACTTGCAAGTGTGAGATTGCTGGTTTGAAGTGTAAAGACATAGAAATTAAAATTGCTGATTGCTGATACAAGGTCATTCAATTTGCTGATTGTGAAGTAAAATCATCAGAGTTCACTTAGAAATCTGTTCTAAGTGTTGGAATTCGAATATATTCAAGAGAAGAAGCTGAGGTTTGCAAACACGAAAGATATTGCAGCTTCTAGAATTCGACTGCAGCCCCTATCATGCCTTATTTTATTAAATTTAATTGCTGATGAATGTTTGTTATGTTGCAGATGGCTGAAGCGAGGACAACCGAAAAGGACAATGGTGCCTCAAGACAAGCTGTGATCAAGAAGCTCAGCAAAACGTTCATGCCAGAGTCGAAGTTTATTTCAAAGCTGGGCAAG